>OMKY01201371.1:0-18884 GCA_900302395.1 Bregmaceros cantori
AAAAATGTTTTTTATCTATCTGAGATGCTGTGCTTTACCTCACCAGAAGCACTGGAAATGTGTTGTTGAGGGTTGAGGCTAACTGAGATTCTGTTCTGTTCCTCAACACATGCACTATAAATGTGTTGTAGTTTAAGTGAGCTGCTGCTGTTTACCACTATTTGTGTGTTGTTGTTTCATATGTTGCTGTTACAAACAAGAAAGCACCATTGTTGCATAGAATTGAAACCATTTTAACGGGAAGTATGCTACTTTAAATATAAGTTATGAAAATTTGTTTTTTTATGAGTAATTTTTTGGGCGCAAGCGCAGTTTTTCATTCTTTATTGAGGGAGATAGTGACAGGATTGAATCAGAAACTGGGATGAAGAGTCGGAGGGTGGCATTGCAGAAAAGCCGGACATTTGAACCTGCGGCACTGCTCGACCTATGGTCTGGCGGACACGCGCTCTACCCGCTCGGCCACCGCGCGCCCCCCATGAAAATGTGGTTTTGTGTCGTGTCAAGTTGTACAAATAGTCCGGAGGTTACTGAACAATGTGGCCCTCTGAGCAAAGTAATTGAATAGCCCTGCCATAGACGGTATCTTTAGCATAGCTTAGCTAGTGTCTAGGGTTTGACTGTACACCAAAAATTATCTCACAATATATTCTGCAATTAAATTCATCATCTATACATCACAAATCAACAGCTATATCTTAATCATCATCCTCTGTACCACAGCCTTGTTCAAATTGTCATGGTGTATTTGGCTACGCCTTTTAGATGCTTGCTTAGATGCAAAGTTGGCTCCATCTTTACCGAGTATAGAACCTAGGCTATGGCCTATAGGCAGTCACATTTTGGAGATTTACCAAGTGCAGTATTCAGACTGGCCCTAAAGCAGCTACTCACATAGCCGATTTTCCATGCTTCGAATAACCCTCGATAAAACATATGAAACAAAGTCATAGCTTGCAGCCTTTTTTAGAGATAAATATTCATTATGACAACAACCGACTTGATGATGAATAGTCTTCATGAAGTTCAGTTCAAATTTTGTGGGGACAGCTCGAGCAATTTGAATTAACTGAACAGAAAAAAAATGTATTAAATTAATCAGTCAAACATTTTTAAATTCAATATGCCTGTTAAGACATACTTGTCAATTGGTTGGGACTCTATGTTCTCTGTTGTTTCCTCCACAAACTGCGTCTGCACAGGGCTTGTCAGATCTCCATCAAGTAGCTGTGAGTTAAAGGAAGGAATAGATTTATCTATTTTTAAAAAAAATCACTGTTGAACACAACTGGGTTTCACATAGATAATCTATTCAGAAATAATTAAAACAGAAGTCAAGTTGAGTCGATTGTTCAAGTCTCATACATTCAAGAAAAATATTTAATTATAGGAGGAATAATTAATTATATTTATTTAACTATATTATACTTGATAGTTTGTAGGTAGCCAATCATTTGTGGCAATACGAGTTTTTTAGATGGGTAAGCTGACTAGTCATCCTCCAATGTTTCTTATGAAACTTTATGAAAGAACTAGAATCACTCAGAGATTGCAAACCTGCACCGTAGTGGTACAAAAAAAAATAGTACTTTTAGTGCTAAAAGTATGTGTGCTAAGCTATTATCAATACAAGTGCTTGAGTAGCGCGATTGCGATTGACCCATAGACTGTATTCCCAGCGAACATGCCAACTGCATTTCCCAGCGGCCCCATGTGACCCGGAGGTCTGGTCACGTGACCGGTGTAAGCGGCCAGCGACCTATTGCTAAGATGGTGATTAAGTATGATTATGTTACTTATCGGCTACAGAAATGCACCATTTAAATCGATTCTTCCGTGTGTCATTTCCAACAACTGTACAAAATGTCATCCAGATCCGTTTTCAGTTATCTTGGGGACAGACAAACCAACCAACGCGACTAAAAACATAACATGCTTTGCGGCGGAGCCCCGGCGCAGGTAATAAACACAGAAATAAAACCGCAGCAAGCATATACAAAGGTCTGCCTAAACTAACACCTGCACATCCCTACCACCTGCAGACACGGTTCATTTGATATGATCTGTATTATATCTAAACCCATTCAACATTGTCTCCCCATGCTAGCCGCTGGGCAGTGCTTAACAGTTAAGCACTGTTGAAGTATATGAAGACATGAAACTGACTATAACTGTGCCAAGGTTTTGGTTTGGAATTTGATTAAAACTGCCAGCCATACAGGAGCTGGCACTAATGAGTGTTTCTGAACGCCAGAACAAACAGTGAGAACAGTGGAAGTGTCACCTTGTGTTCCGCCTGAGTCTTGTTGTTAGGTGTTGATGTGACGTTGCTTTGGACACAAAACAAAAAAAAAAAATCAAACAATAAGACAATACATCCCTTGCCCTGTCTGTCTTCAATGTGCACAGTTGAGCAGCTTTCATCAGCAAACTCACTGTTTTGCAAATGTGGCATGACACTGGTTACACCCAGAGCCCTAATTATCCTGCCACCTCCAGGGCACGGAATGAAAGTAAGAACATGTTCATGTTAATCGTGGTTAAATATTCGGTCTCTTTCCTCTGTTACTGATCAGCCAAACCAGTTAAATAATCAAGTAATCCAAGGAAACAAAAAAAATGTACACATAAATACCACATGCACTTATACCACCACGGCAAATACATGAGCGTTTGGATATTTGGCACCGGTTCTCTTTTAGATGACTTCCTATAAAACATTGGCTGAGCAGCAACTCAAGTGTTGAGCAGTGGCTCATGCATTCAGCAGCGGCTCAGTTGAGCAGTGGCTCAGTTGAGCAGCGGCTTATGTGTTGATGTGTTGAGCAGCCACTCTTACTGGTGGAGGCAGTTATGGAGAAGTAGGTGAGAGAGAAAATGTTAAACAGCGGCTCAAATAAGACAAAAAAGGTAATCTCAAATTGAGATTAACTTTTTTTTTTTCTTTTTAGATTAACACCTGCAGTTGGGCAGAATTAATGTATATTTTGTGCATTGCTGGACACAGCCTTTGGCTGTCTGGTGTAATTTCCAACTTTAGCTTGACAAGGACATTGTCCTATTCTTGTTGGCGATGAGTGAATGAGACAATATCTTCAGATAAGATGTTCCACAAATCCACAGTGAACATGGAACAATGCTTTGGCTTGTCTTTAGCTCCCAGCCTATTATTTCGGCAGAGTCAGCGTAAAAACCTGCTCTGTCACTTCAGGGGATCAGTAGAAACACAGACACTGTACTGACAATCTTCATTTATTGCACCACTGATCATGTCTGCTTCTGCCACTTGTGTAATATATTGTTCTTGTGCATGGACTACATGCAAAAGCAGCCGCGACCGTCAACCACCTTAAGCAACATTTTAATATGTTGCTTACTCAATCATCAGCAATACATGATGTAACTTCCCATGACGAGCATCAAATACAATAAAGAAATGAACTAAAACATGTACGTATGCATACCTAGTGGCTGATGTTACTGGATATAAACACACATTGGCAACGTATCCATCATGGTGTTGTGATTGCACATGGCTGCAAATGTGTTACAGACATTGGAACCAAATTATTCCCTCCACTTACATGGACACACAAAAAACACTCTTACACACACACACCGGGGTCTTTATGATTCACATTCATTGTGTCAACACCACTTAACATATTGATCAGGAACTAATTACAACTACATGACTACATTCACGTTGTATAGACAAGCTTTTGACAAGTTTCCGGTTTACTTCCTAAACCCCTGTATATGCTCGCCAATTCCAGTGCCACTGTTACTGTTACTATTTAGTATTACATTGCTACTGTTCCTTTGTTAATATTCCTTTCATGCTGTTAGTAATACACTGTCCTTAATACCAGGGGGTGAACATATGACCGCAATCAATTTCCATGTTGTGTGTGGCACAATTTTGGCAATACAGTGATTCTGATGAATTTTGCCGTGTCTTTGACTATTTTTCAACAGGTTTAATCAGCGGGGGCACACACCTACAGCATTATTTTAAAAGGGTGGTGGTAACTTGCGTTGTGCTATTCCACACCCAAATCCTCTCTTGCCGATCTATGCCCCACAAGCGCATGATTGAATAATCTCTCGCAACCCGTTCCATTTACTCATTCAAATTGGAAGAATTACCAGTGAAGTGACAACATCGGTGAGCAACGATAATACAGTGGATGCCTTTGAATCAAAACAGGTAAATAATTCACCATAATCACACACACTTTAACTTTGTCAACAAATAACATTAACTTTGCTGGGATTTTCCGATTCTGTCTCAGTCCCGTTCCTTTCGGTTTCAAATGAGAAGAGTTGAAGCCTTTTATACAGTTTGCCAATGGGTGGAGCAGACTATGTAAACAAACCGTGGTCGGCTTTGTGTATAGATGTGTGCATAATAGAGCATTAGTGGAAAAACTTCCCAGAATGAACCGCTATTGGTGTGAAATGACCCAAAAAGCATTGCAAGCATTTCTCTTTCAACAAAACAAAAAAATGTTTTGGCTGTGCCATCTAACTTCATTTTATTTTATTGTTCATTTTATAACGTCCAAATGTGTTTTGTCCGTGGCTCCCATTAAAAATAAAATTCTCTGCAGGCCTAAACGCCTTTGTGGAACTATGAGGTGAGGTCGTCGGGAATACCCATTGATTGCTGGCCAGGAGATAAACCAAGCGGATACATGTGTGATCATATTCTAAATCATTATTTTCGCTACAATGCATCACCAGAAGTACGGCCATGAGGCGTTTGTCAAATCATTGGTGTGTGCATGAAATTAATGGGACACAGCAGGCTGGATTAATAGTGTGTTGATGCCCTGGGCTATCCACAGTATCTTCCATGTAAAGCTCAGCATCTAACGCTGTCACATGATGTAATGATGATAACACTAGCCGTTTTGTGCTCTGTCTATCCAACCTGTCCGCCGCCCCTCATTGGGCCCTGTTCACTCCAGATCTGCCTGAAGCACAAGTGAGACCATCCACCCATTATTATAGTCCGCCCATTCAAGGCAATGTCGCCCTGGGAAGTTGCCTTGTTCATTGAAGGAAAGGTATTGGATGTTGTTATTTTTGGCCATGTTATAGAATTTATACATGTTTTATTTGTACTATTTGTTTACTGTTACTATTTTACTATTATTTATGAAGGTGCACCATGGTTTAAGAATTTTAACGCTGTTACATTTCACTGTCCCACAATAGGCAACAGACTGTCACATTAGGAAGTTGCTCATCTTCTGAGATGTACTAGTACTAGATGTACTTTTTTTACTCTTGATTATAAGAGGACACATACTGGGGATTACAACAAGGTATTGGATGTGCAAGTTCACTTTCAACATGAACTCATTCAAATCTTCAGCCCTTGTAAATTTTTTTTTTCTTCATTCATTGTTCATAGGTCATCATTTTGTAGTAAGAACAGGTGGTTCCCTAATATGATCTTTTTTTGTTCTTTTTATGTTGCTGTCACCTATAATTTGTCAACATTATTGACAGTATACAAGCAGAACAAAAGACAATATTTAGCTGTTTTAACGTTGTGTTAGATTAGGGGCTGGGTTACTGGCAGTTTGGAATGTGATTTTTGCTTTATTGCTGTATTATCAGAAGGGTTTTGAAATCTGATATGAACAAATTCTGAACTAAAATACAGCTCACTTCAAGAACCTCAAAAAAGAGTGCATTCACAATTATACATTCATCAAGCATACTTGAACATAAAATATGAAGGAGTTCATGAACTCTTTGAACAAGTTCGGGTACAACACTGAACAAATCCATGCTCTTCCTTTTAACATTCTAGGGGAAGTGGGCACGTTATCCTAGTTTGTACTAAGTTAAGAACAATAGACAAAATGTTGTTATCCTAGTTTGTACTTAGTTAAGAACAATAGTCAGGCCATTCAGGTGAATGGTTTTACTTGCCTGCTAGTGTAAAGGCTGTGGTGACTGATCTGCTGAGCCTCTTCCTCCACGAGGGCCGGTAGGATACTGTCCTCTAGTGGGCAGTCAGGAATGGTTCGCTGTCAGTGGAGACAAAGGTTGATTATTGTAGTCTCTCTCGCTCTCTCTTTGTCTCTCTCGTTCGATTGTAAATTAAATGAATGATGATGCATTGCTTTATTTTTGATCTTTGTTTACTGTTTAGTCACAGTAGGGTTACAGGTTAATCCTAAACCTAACTCAACCCTTACTCTAACCACTAGCCCTAGAGTGATTACACGATTACTGTGACTAAACTACCTGCTCCCGAGAAAGACTTATCAAAACTAATATTAAAAATATATGGGGAAAATTCAGGATGGTTCAAAATGTTTTTCGGGACGGTTGTGAAAAAAAGTTAATTTTAATCCCTGGCAGCAGTTTGCCCATGTCTGGTCTAAAGACAGTTGACATCCCTTTGCCCACACTAAAACTAGAGGAATACTCACAGTCATCGGCTTAACTTTCATGGTATGCCCTAAGAGAGACGGGAGAGAAAGATGAGTACTCATATATTACATATTAGTACATGCATTTTATAGGATGTTTAATGGTGTGCACACACACACACACTTTGAACAGCTAGAGGAAACTCAAAAGTTATCACGGCTTTAGTAATAGTGCCTCTGTTATGCATCACATGCATCAAGAGCACAAAACATCCAGAAAACACATGTATGGATTTAAAACACACCTCACTCTGTCAGAGGCTGCTGGTTGATAGTTTAAGATAGAATAACAATATGTCCACTAACAATATATAAAATCTAACAATATTTTATTAAAACAATCATATCGTGTTGTATCTAAAATGCCTATAAATGATAAATATGTCTGCATCCCGTTCATGTAAATATATGATGTGTGTTGCAGATCACTGTTCTCACCATTGGGTTGCAGGAGGAGTGAGATGACAAACGGGTGGATCAGCAGTTTCTGACCAGAATCTTTGAAAGTCATCCTGGACGCCCTGCGCCACAGCTTCTTGTCTGGTGGTTCAAACATCAACAAGGATAGAAAATACATACTAGAAGCACTCAGAGATTGCAAACCTGCACCGTAGAGGTACCAAAAATGTACTGAAAAATACTTTTAGTGCTAGAAGTGTGTGGCAACCAATTATCAATGCAAGTACTCGTAGAGTAGCGCAATTGCGACTACATTGTGACCCGGAAGTCTGTTCACGCGACCGTGGTAAGCGGCCAGCGATCTATCAGTAAGTTGGTGATTAAGTATGATTATATTACTTATTGGCTACAGAAATGCACCAAAACGTAATCAATTGTTCCCTTGGTCATTTCCAACAACTTTACAAAATTCCATCCAGATCCGTGCACAACCTTTTCAGTTATCCTGGTGACAGACAGACAGACAAACCAAAGGAACCAAAAACATAATCTGCTTCCGCGGCGCAGCCCCCGCGCAGGTAATAAGTATTCATTATTACGGTTATTACATCCTCTGGAGTAAATATATTAGATGACAAATAATGAATAATGACTTACCAGGGAAAACATTGAAGTGACCATCGGAGAAGGCACGAGGGGAACCCACATTAGCCAGCACCACCCGAATGATCTCCTATTGGACAAACAAGTCAGGCAAATAAAACATAAAGTACCATAACCAACCAACCAATGCTTCTTATTAAGATAATAATAATATAATAATAATAATAATAATAATAATAATAAACACGTCTGGCTACCACAGCCGTGGCAGCACCATTCACTATACTGCCCCCCTCCCACAGGGCTTCCGTCCTCGGGAGCCCACCTCCCACTCCACGTGTTCCCACCATCTGGCCAGGCGGCGCGATCCCACTTCTGACACCAATTTAATGATGTGGCACCCCCACGTGGAGGAGGGTGAGATACGTCTGGGTGCGGTCAACAAGAGGCCACGCCTTGCCAAGCATCATCCAGTAGGTATTTGTACAGCGCTGTCAGCGACACCTTAGACACTAAGGGTTTCGTACCCAGCATGCCACACCATTCACTACAATAGCCACAATAGGAATATGATGTTGATTATGATCCAGACTCCCATATTATTCATCCATAGCCTTGTTCTTCTTTTTCTCATTAATGTCCTTCACCACCAATTACCACAACTCACAAACACTGTGACTTGAATAATAATAATAATGATGATCCAATAGAAACAAAAATGATGATGTACCTCCAGCGCCTGGTTGATCTGAATCCGGTCTTCATAACTGAAATGAGAAATTAAACAGTTTGTGGGTAAAAAATAGCAACAAAGAAAAATGTAATGAAACACAACAACAATATGAGTATGATGGGTATCTTTTAATCACACTCTCTGTAACGTTATATGGCCAAATTTTTTTTTCATTATACTTCATCTGAAAATGCTCGGCGCCCGCGCCTTACCCTCCATTCAAGACCTGTTCCATGACTTGGTGAGGAACTTGGTCGGAAACATCATAGCAGACCCCTCCCACTCTGTGCAGAACCTTTTCTCCCCCCTTCAAGGCCCATTTATACCTCATGTAAACTACATGTGGACGTTCTCTCCGTCTTTACATACATCTATCTATCTAGCTATCTACATAAATTGACACGAATCTGGGGAACTTTTGATTGCCTGCGAACGGCTGAAACAGAGCAATACTACCGGAAAACGTGTGGGCGATATTGAGGGTTTTTGTACAAAATGTCAACAAAGTCACAACATAACACAAGAATAAGAGGAGAGATTTGCAGAGTTGGTGCGTAATTATCCGTACATTTATGATGCACCGAGTCCAGGGCACAGGGTCGAAAAAAAAAAAAAAACAGTTAGGGGAGGCTCTGGGAATGTTCGGTGACGCTGTGAAATGAAAATATGTGCGTGTCCACAGCAATAGTATCAACACAATTAGTTATTTTTGCATGGGTGCCAATTCTGCCTTCTAGAGGACATGTTTTTTTTTCCGCACTGAGGTATGAAGGTGGCAACGCATAGAACGTACGGACAGATTACGTACGTAATCAACCTCAAAAATCTATATAAAACTAGAAGCACTCAACGGCGAACATGCCAACTACATTTCCAGGCGGAACCTGTGATCCGGAAGTCTGGTCACATGACCGCGGTAAGTGCCTAGAGATCTATCGGTAAGTTCGTGATTAAGTATGACTATAGGCTACAGAAATGAACCAAAATGTAATCAATTTGTCTGTGTGTCATTTCCACAACTGTGGCGCAGTTAATAAAGTAATACTTAACATTATAAACTTAAGCGAGTGTGAAATATGAAAAAAAAAATCTTGCCTGGGGCCTCTGCATCCCCTGATCCTAAATTTGTATACAACACCACCAGCTTTGAAGAAGCGAGTCTCGGCCAAAGGATAGGAAAAGGCCCGCAGGGACATGCTGGAGATCAGGTTGGGCTTTGCTGGTCAACTGAAACATAATGCAAACCATTCAGATAACATCCTACAGTCATTACTTCAAACAGTTCTGTGAAATGCTAGGCAATGTTATCTCACATTTGTCTTTTGCGCTTGCCATTAAAAGCAGGGCTTCGATATTTTTTTACTAATCGGTTCGTTCCAAATAGAAACGGAATAACTGGTTAGATTTTATAAATACTCACCCAGCTTAATAATAAAAAAAAATAATATAATAATAATAAAGCCCAGCTTAACTAGATAAATCAAGTTGCGTGGCATCTCCACATTTCTTTGTCATAATCCATACAATACATTCTTTCCACGTGTATCGTTTCCCCTGCACAAAGACTATAGTTAGTGATGGAACATACTCTAGCGATGGGGCGCCCCCACGTGGAGGACAGATATGTCTGGATGCGGTTGACAAGAGGCCAAGCCTGGCTACTTGCCAAACGTCATTCAGACCATATTTAAACAGCACTGTCAGTGACACCTCAGTGAATAAGGGTTTCCTACCCAGCATGCGGCACACAGCCGCAGTGGCACCATTCACTACACTGCCACCCTCCCACAGGGCTTCCGTCCTCGGGAGCCCTGCTCCCACTCCATGTGCGCCGAGCGGTGCGATCCCACTTCTGACACCAATGTAATGATGGGGCGCCCCACGTGGAGGAGGGGGATATGTCTGGATGCGGTCGACAAGAGGCCAAGCCTGGCTTCTTGCCATCCAGCTGGTATTTGTACAGCGCTGACAGCGACACCTCAGTCACTAAGGGTGTCGTACCCAGCATGCCCCGTGGCACCAGCCGCGGCGACACCATTCACTACAGTACAATTGTGACATCTTCTGTGCATCATCTGTGCTGCGCTCTACAAAAAATGTGTTATTGTACTTAGTTACTTCACCTTCCTGATTTAAAAAGCAAGCAGGTAAAGGTGGTTCACTTCATTTTTACCTATTCAATTGACTTTAAAATGTACAAACGTGCTAGTTGATCTGCCTTGAAAAATAGGTGAGTTCGCATTTAAAAAAAAAAAAAATTTTACTAAGAAGGTACAAATGTAAAAAATTATATGAAACCATATCAGATACATTATCATACAATAATAAATGGGACATGGAACATGATACGTGACAACTTGACGGATTGTTAATTTGTTGGTGTCAAAAAATCCCCGCGCCGTGACCTTCAACCAAACTTCTGAGGGTCAGTAGATATCACACTATGGTCCCATGTCCAAAGAAGCTGACAGGTACACTTAAAGTGTAGGAAAACGACAAATACGTTGCGGAAATACAGGAACTTTATGCTAGTTCGACGATGGAACTAGGGGAATTGTGACACGTCCATTGACCAGATTGGTGGAGCGTATGTTATTCTAAACACGTTTATTGTTCTATGAATACCCACCAACTGAAGATGCACATTCAGCCCCGTCAAAGGGCGCTACAGCCGGCAACAAGCACCGACTAATTGAATCCCTCGGCCGGTCGACGTCTGGCCACGTCCAGCCTTCACCAGGACGGAATGAGACGTTCAGCGTCCCCGCCGTCCCGCCACGTCGCCACCTGGTGGAGAGTGGCGGTGTCACATCCGGCATTGGAAAGTAAATGAAGTGGGTTATTTAAAAAAAAAAACGTTAACGTGATGACTAGAGGCTGTAAGGGTTGATATTAGACTTTACATGATGGTGAAAGTACCGGAATTTATTACTTGAGTAAGAGTAAAATACATTACACTACTCGAGTAAGAATACAAATACTGATTCAAATAATAAAAAGTACAAACTGGGAAAGGTACTCAAAGGTAGGTTTGAAATTATAAAGTATAAAGTACAAAGTACAAAACCTAAAAAATGTGCCTTAACAGGCACACCCAGAGACTAGATAAAAACAACTTTTTAACTGCTAATGTACTCAGTGCATTACCGAGTACCGCCCCCTACTGACTCATTTTGCAAAGTCTCCCTCCGACTCTTCATGCCAGTTTCCGATTTAATCCTGTCACGGCCAAAAAAATAACTTTAAAAAATTGAAATGTTAGCAGTGAGTGGAGAAAGTGAAAGAGAAAAATGAACCAATTAATCGATTAATCGTCAGTAAAGATGGTCAATTAATCGATGATCAAAATAATCATATATATATATATATATATATATATATATATATATATATATATATATATATATATATATAAAAAGAAAAACATCTCAATATAATTGTAATGAGTTTGTGTCAGGGTGATTCACTTTATAATGAAGCCCTAGATTCTAATGTGATACCCTTTAGTGTAGTATACAGAACGGTGAAACTACCAGGGCGAACTCGTGCGAGACGCGTCCATCGGGGGGAAGCTTGGCTCCAAAGCCCAGCGCGGGGAACATCTTGTCACTGTCGTAGTCCTGAATGATCTCTCCCACAGACTTCAGCGCCATGGAGTACGTGTTGAGCTGGTAGGGACTCATGTAGTGAAGGGATGTCGGGTGTGCCGGGTTCCCTGCACGTAGAATATGTCAAAATGTAGTTAAAGCATTGTTATAAATCACCTAACTTTAAATTTTCATTCATATAGAGATTCAAGCTAACGAGTAACTAATTCTCACGTCTAAGATGGTATGCCAGCGTAGCTGAGTCTCAGTTCATTGTAGATAAATAATTTACTAAAATTGACAAGTAGAGGGCAGCATTAGCCAGATCGTGGCACACGAACCTGCAGCAACAGCCCACAACGTAACAAATACAACTGACTTCACATACTTTCAGCACCATGGACAGATGCAGTCTACGACGTTCTGAACATGTTCAAGAGCTCTCCGCGCATGAATTCAGCTGCATTTGTAACGTTGTGTTTAATAAATTGGCTGTGGCTGCAGGCTTTGCAAAAATAATAAAAAATGTATTTCTGTATTTCAGCTTCTGTATTTCAGAAACAGTTTCTTTCCCCACACGGTGATGTTGTCGAACTCTACAGTGTCCAAACCAAGTTCCACGTCTGTACCATATTTTTCGCTCTATAAGGCGCATTGTTAATAAAACCTTTTTGCCGATATAAGGTTCATAAAAGAGGCGACTTTAAGGAGCATTAATAAGGAAAGGGTAAGAGAAAGAGAGAGACAAGGAGAGTGGACTCAACATACCAGAATTCCAACATGAGAAAAGCTTGGGGTGGTTTAAACAATCTGGTGTGAGTATTATACGTCACATTTTAAAAAGTTGTTACACAAGTATCAGCTAATGGACAATGTAATTCATTTTGTAGGCTGACATTACTCAACAGTACAATGGTAGAGTAACAAGCACACAAAATCACTTTAAGGTCAGTAAACACAACCAGAATGAATCCATATATAAGTCTCACTGGACAATAAGGAACACTACTGTTTTTATTTTCTTCTCATTTTATTGACAGCGTTAGTGTGACGGGGGGTGAGAGAGCGGGGGCGCGTAGACATGCAGTATATAACCGCAAGGGAAAGCGATCTCACGGCGCTGCGTGCGCGGTGATTTCAGGCACTACAACAAGACTATGTATGGGGCTGGCTTGGAGCACTGGTCTTAACGCGCTGCGCCATGTGGCCAGCACCCACTAATATTGTTTTATTGTTTGTTTGTTTTTTTAAAGGAAATTAAAGACTTTTAAATGCACCTTATAGTGTGTGTGTATTGCTTCTTTGTGCAACATGGCGAATGAAAAGATATACACAGCAGAACAGTCTCTCCATGCCTTTGTTATTTGTTATGTGTTTTCCGTGTATGAAAGAAGGAGTTTATTTGAAGACAGAGTGGATCAGTATTGATCTCATCTCCACCTGTCTCCTCTAAACAGACATGTCCAGACAGCGTCTCTGACCGCTCCCCCCCCTTCCCTCCAAGCAGAGTGAAGACACCTAAGAACCTCCTAGGGTGCAGGCCAAAGCATCTCTTCGAATGTACCTTGACCAGGCTAACCGGGAGCACGCCTCCATTTCGACTACACTGAGTTCTGATGTTTCTGCTTTCCGACAATTCTGTAATTTGAAAGCGCCTCTGCGTTTCGAACCTCCGCGATTCCGACGTGGGAAATTTGCTGCCTCGACTCAGAAGCGTCATCGTTCCTATTTGCTGCCCCCGACTCAAAAGCTGTCGTTCCGACATGGAAGGGCCGCTTTTACGGCATGCTTGGCTGTCGATATAGCTGACGGTGCGACAACGTGATTGTTGCGAGATGGAAACCGGCAACACGCGAGCACGTGCATTTCTGAATGCCGGCATCAACCAGCGGCACCGATATTAGAGTGACACATTAACTATACCGGAATGCCCGAGCTCCCTGACTGGAATGCCGGCTAATCAGAACTAACTAAACCAGCTAATCGGAACATTGCAGTTCCGATGCTTTGCTGACCAGCGCTCAATTCGAGTCGGTGCGCGTTCCAGAGGTCGTTGTGTCTCAGATGGTGACCTTCAGGCACTGCGTTTAGAGTTTTTATTTATTTTAATGACAGTGTTAGTGTGAAAGGGGGAACGAGAGAGCGGGGACTAGCGCGAGATTGTGTTTCGTGCTTCATAACTTTGTATTTACTTTCAATGAAGTTAACTCTCAGTTTTCATAATATTAATGTTTTTTTTAACTTTTTTTTTTCCAGCGTCAGCGCCGTTTATCCATCTTTATTGAATAGGATTAGTCGGAAAGTGGGTTGAAGAGATCGGGGGGAGACAAGTCGACGAGCGCAGTCGAACTCGCGACACTGCTGACACTGCGGTAGACACAGTGCACTAACATGAATGGGGTCGCGTTAGGTGCGATGTCCATAACCACTCGGCCAACGCGGACCCCAATAATATTAATGTTGAATATTCCAAAATATGTATAGTGTTTTTTCCTATGTTTTAACAAAAACTTTTAAATACATAGTAATAATAAGGAAAATTGTATTTTAGTGTTGAGCATCCAATATGGGCTCTATTTACACTTCACAGCGAGATGGGGCTGCCTGCATAAACTCTCGTGGGGAGATGGAGGGAGTGGGATCAGAACGCGGGGTCGATCATATTGTATATTGCGTTATTTTGGGCCGATTATCATGCGATTTTATGATTGTCCCAACCCCAACCATGAGCACACTCACAGTGGGCCACCGCAGCGCAGTATAGTTATGAGTGGATTACCATTCATGTCAATTTAGTAGCAGCCACAGTAAAAACAAAGGTGTACGGTTAGTTATTGATGACATTCATTGGCTCCCCTCCAGCAGATAAAGTGCTCCCAAATGGGCCTACGAAAATGAATGGAAGGTAAATGAAGCAAAAGCAGACAGCCTAAACAATTGTATGCCAAGACAATCAGCACTCAACCTACCGAGCCTAAACAGAACAACACTACATGTAGTCTGCACAGTCTGCTACAAGCAGAGATACTGAAATATAATGGTGATAATATTTCACTTTTGCCGTTACTTGGAAATTACTTGGAAATTACGTACAGATAGGGCTGACGATTTAGCATTGAAATGAAATTCGCATTTGGCAATTTGTCTTCTTTTTCTTAATCATCTAAACAACATAATCTGATTTCTAGGGCGATTATTCTAATAGTTGATTAGTTGCCAATTATTGAAACAATTATTCAATTGGATTTTTTTTTTCTTCAGAAAAATCCCAATATTCACAGCAAGCAACAATTACAAGAAATGAATCTGGTAAACATAAAATATTGTCACATTTGGTACTTCTTAAGCAGCAAGGGTACCAACAATTAAGATACTTTTTCTGACGGTTTGATAGTTGTCATCACATTAATGTTTCTTATCAATTACATCCATTTAATATTGCATATTTTCAGAAACAATTCATTAATAGCTAATTTGCATGGACCATTAGAGGGCCGATTAATTTTATAATCGATTAGTAAACGAATAGTTGATTAATCGTTGCAGCCCTACCGATTTCAATTCCAAATGTGTGAGTAGTGCAGCTCTACAAATATGGTGAATAGTTCATGAGAGATATTTTTACTTCAGTTTAGACTGATGAGCCTGTGGGAAGAGCTGTAGTTTATGTGTGTCTGTGTGTGTGTGTGTGTGTCCGTCTGTGTGTGTCTGTGTGTGTTGGTGGGTCTTCTCACCATTTGAAGCAGTGAAATCAATAGCAACCGTGAAGTTAATTTGGGTCCTGCAAAACAAAAGAGAACTGATCGTTAACACTCAATCAATGAGCTGGCAGGCAAACACCGAGTGTGAGAAAGAGGAAGAGAGAATGAAATGATGGGGGTAGAGAGAGATGGACAGACAAAGACAAATGATTTGTTCCAATCCGCAGCCCTTTGCACACTCAAAAATGGCAAAATGAAGTCCGCCACATCATTTTAATCTAAAAGTCAATGTCTTTTCCTCCGTTAAAGGAGTTTTCACATTGACAACCTTTGATCTGACCTTATTACTTAAATGTATGTCTACTATCTGTAGGGAGATGTTCATCTAGCCAAGATTGAGAATGATTGAAAATCTCAATCTCCTCCTCTTTTAAAGGAGTTCTGTTAATCAATCAAAACGAATTAACATTAACGGCAACTAGTCAAAAACTGTAGGTAATTTTTTCAACTAGACCGAGATCGAGACTGTTTGAAAGTCTTGATCTCCTATTTCTTCTTTCTTCCCTCTTCTTTCCAGTCCTCTGTTAAAGGAGTTCTGTAACCAATCCCAAATTACTGTCCTTAACTGGGAAATCAAGGTTGAAAGGTAGTTAGGTAAATAGCTGCTATATTCCTTAAATCTGAATCTAAAAACGAAATCACTGATGTGAAGAGCCTTGAGGCAGCTTCGGCTGCGATTTTGGCGCTATATAAAAACCTGTTGAGTTGAGTTGAGCCACAAGTACCCGGAAATTTCGACTACGTAGTGGAAGGGGCGGGGCCCCACAGAGAAAAAAAAGTTTAAAAACAAAGAATGACAACCGAAGATGCACCGTTGTGATGGCTTTGATGTCTAATAAAACGTGAGTTTCCGTTTTTACCTCATTTATTTTATAGTGAATACTCACAGAAAACCAATATGAATCACAATTTAAGGGTGATGTTACTGTTCAGTGTAGCGGGTGAAAAGAAAGAAAGATTTCCAATTATATAGCGCTTTTCTACCACACAGTGGCACTCACACATTCACACACCCAAGGTGGCTGCTGCCATACAGGGCGCTTGCCACGACCCAGTGGCAAGCGTGTCCCCATTGGGGACACTTTGGCATCGAGACTGTCGGAGGCGGGATTCGAACCACCAACCTGTTGGCTTTCAACCCTTCAGTCAATGGAACGGCCGCTCTACCAACCGAGCTACAGCCACCCTATATGTGATATTGGTGGGCAGTGGGATGACATTGTGCCCGACCACTATTTCCATTTTGTTCGTCGCCGATTATTCAATTTCGAACAGCACACACTGGAAATTGACAAACACTTCATGGAGTGTGTAGTGCACAAAGTGCAGTGCAATTTGCAAAGTACGCAAAATATGATGCTGAAGACAATAACAGAGGTGACGTAACGGAAAAAATAAACAACACCGACAAATTTTAGCCAGAGTATTTTCTGTATTTTTCCAAAGGTGGTGTTTTTTTGTCTGTGTGTCAGTCCCTTATTCACTGAACAGAGATTGAACTACGCTGCCCTCGCTTGCCAACGGTGGCTGTGTATTATTAGAAGACTATTATTAGAAATGCTGAAATAAATACCAAAACCGAGTTGAACGGCACAGTATACTGTGATTATGGATTATGGATGGATTTGTCCATATTGCCAGTTCTATCTTAAAGGGTATTTGAGATTCGCTAGTGATATCGTGAGACACGGGCCCACGTAGCCTTACGAGCCAGAACGAATGCATCGTCCACGCATTGCACATCGCACAGACATTGCATACGGTCTGGTAAGGATGAAGTCAACAAATCAGGAGATGCGGGTGTTTGACAGCCAATCCAATCAAAGGCGGAGGAAGCGGAACCGAGAAGGGGCTTATGAATACAATCTATAATTCTATGTTGTGCTGTATTTGATTCATCCTACCCTCCCTTGATGTAGTCCAAAAATGTTGTCTCGATGTCCACCAGGAAGGACAAAAGTGTTACCTGAAAGAGAAAAACAGGTTATCCGACCATCTTTCAGAGCGTCGTCAACATGTGTGATTTTCCATACTTCATTTTTCAGCCATAGAGGTTGCTTAACTATACAGGAGCACACTGAGACACACTGAAAATCATATCTTTTTAAAATGTTTTCATATATAAGGCGCACGGATGCATAACTGCCGCTTTCTGAAGGAGAGAGAGAGAGAGAGATCTGGACTAGACATCATCATTACTCACTGTTCCAGAATTGAGGTATTTCTTCTTTTTCCCTTTCTTCTTGGGATTTATCACCTAAAAAAAAACACACACACACACAACGAAAACACAGTGAAATAATTTGTGTAATATAATTTGGGGGTCGTATATTTGGTGAAGTCTACGTATACGTACAATTAAGTGGTATACTTTACCACGTAATGTCCATTCTATTGGGGTAAATACAGCTATCAATCGCCAGCAGATGGCACCTTATTATCATAGAATTGACAAATCATCAATAATTAATAATAAACTGACAATGTTATGCAAATATTGCTATCTGCCTGTTCGCTGACCATGATGCGACCCCCAAAATGTCAGACATCAGACAGGCAGACATTTTGTGGTGACAACACTAGCCGTGATGTCACCATGCACAAGCCCTATTGGGTTGAGTTAGGTGTTTAGACACACGCACACAAACTCACCTCATAGACGTTGAACTGACTTTGCCCACGGGACAGTTCCCTGTAACTGGTAGTGAATTCCCCGATGAAGTCGTGACTAAAAGACAGAGAGAGAGAGAGAGAGAGAGAGAGACAGAGACAGAGACAGAGACAGAGAGAGAGAGATGACATTAACTTAGTAGCTTTCCAACAAGGTACAAAATGCCATACTTGATTGGTGGTTACACTTTACTCATTTGACCATTGAAACAGACAATTTCAGATAATATTGATTCAGTCATTTTTTCAGGCGGAATTGCCATTTCCCCATTTTATTAATAGGGTTAATGTGAAAGTGGGACGAGAGAGATCGTGGAAGACCTTGCAGCAATGTCGTCGAAGGGAGGAGAACTTGCGCCATTGTCGTGCCTGTGAACTAAGTCACAGGCACCTTACGAGTGCTGGATGCGGGTGCCTTACCGACTGCCCCACAGAGCATACACTCGATATTGATGAATAGTCGGGGCGGGAGACCTTGCCGAAAAGCCGGAGAGAGGATTAGAACCTGTGGCACTACTTAATCTATGGTCCAGGGGGCGCCCTCTATAACCACTCTGCCACCGCCCCGCCCCTCGATATTGATTTTTATCACAAATATCAAGCAGTGATATGTGCATCTCCTTTTCCTTTTCTTTTTTTTCTTTATTTCTCTATATGGGTGCTTGTGAGGTGCATT
>OMKY01201374.1:0-12183 GCA_900302395.1 Bregmaceros cantori
GTCTGTGCGAGTGTGTGTGTATGTTTGTGTTTGTCTGTCTGTTTGTGCTTCTATGTGTGTGTGTGTCTGTGTGTGTGTGTGTGTGTCTGTATGTCTATGTGAGTATGTGTGTGTCTGTGTGTTTGTCTGCGTGTGTGTGTCTGTGTGTGTTTGTCTGTGTGTCTATGTAAGTATGTGTATGTGTGTGCGTGTGTCTGTGTGTGTTTGTCTGTGTGTCTGTGCTTCTATGTGTGTGTGTGTGTGTGTGTGTGTGTGTCTTTGTAAGTGTGTGTCTGTGTTTGTCTGTGTGTCTGTGTGTGTTTGTCTGTGTGCTTATGTGTGTGTGTGTGTGTGTGTGTGTGTGTCTGTCTGTGTGTCTGCGAGTGTGTGTGAGCTGCTTTTCATTAAGGCTGACCTCCAGCCCAGCCCGTCCTCCACACTGTGTTATTGATGCCGACCAGGGAACCATATTTCTGAGCCGCCAACAGACTGTGGTTGCCAGTGATAAAAGAGACCCCCACTCATTCTCCTCCTCCACACTGGGGGGAAACACCGCTTCAAACACACGCCACCACATTTGAAAATATCAATTTGGCGGGTTTTAAATATATACTTTTTTGTGGTAACACTTTAGTTTACAGTATGCTTATTACCATATAATAAACTGTTATAATCTTACTACCAGGTTATTACAAATTTATATCTTGTCAATAATATACCTTATACAACCAGTACTTGCACATTAAAAACATGGCAATTATCAGATGATATTGGGCATATTTACTCCGTAAATTCTGATTAGTAACTGGTAGTAAATATTATCCTGATGGTTGTCAAGATATTAATTTTTAATTGGCAAGGATTAACCTGATAATGACATCATAGCTACCATGCAATTAGTTGGTAAATATTGATTAATACTGTAGTTACCAAGTAGTTACTTAAAGATAATTATATGGTAATAAGTGTAACGTAAAGCCCTGCCCACTTTTTTTCTTAAGTTGATTTTTTGGCCTAAGCGCCATTTTTCATTTTATTGATGAAGTTAGTTTGAAAGTGGGACGACAGAAATCAGGGTAAGACAACACACAAATGTTGGCAGGAGACCTTGCGACGCTGCCCGTACCTGTGAACTAATTCACAGGCACCATGCATGTGCTGGGTGCGGGCGACTTACCGACAGCGCCACAGAGCCAGCACACATTTTGCTTCACTTGAGATGAATTCACATGCGCCAAGGGAGTTGTACGGCTGCAATCATTGAGCTCATCACGCCTGGCTTTAGCTCAATTGGTGGCATGACAATTTTTGAGTGCCGAAAGGTTGGTGGCTTGAATCCCGCTCCAACAGTCTCCATGCAAAAGCGCAAATTGTGTGGTGTGGTGGCCAGCATCTTTCATTGCAGTTGCAGTGAGTTGTTTGTGATTGAGTGGACAACTCATTCTTTTATTTTGTTCTGGTTTGTCTCGATGTGTATTTGCTCTATCTGTAATGTGTAAATTAGTGTCCGGCAAATAAACAGGTAGACAGATAAATAGGTAAGGTAGATGATGCGACTGAATGAACAGACTAATAGACGTATGCCGAAAGTCTTATAAAAACATGAAAAAGAAGTTCTACACACCGTCATTGTACAGTCAAATTGCATTTGGTATATGTTATATATTTGAATATATTTATACATGTAGGATGTTACCGAAAGACTGTTTTAGAAAGCGGGGTGCACTTCTTGCACGACTTTACACTACACACCTCTTGCACTAAACAACACAGTACACTATGATCTGGAACATTCCCACTGCACTATTGAACCCCATGTCTGTTTCCCATTCCAGCCAATTTTGAGACATTGAATATATTAGTAGAAGCTATCTGAATCTATCTGTCAACAGCTCAGTTCGCGCTGGTGCCGATCCAGCCCGACTGGAGGTCACACCTGAATTCACCTCAGTTTACTTCGAAAGGAAGGAGCCATGACAACCGCAAAACACAGACGATGAATGATGATTATGGAGTTTGAAATGACCAATTGATGAAAAGTTTATAGCTTTGGGTGTGCCCCAAGGACATACTTCACTAATGGCTTTGGAGGTGGATAAGAACACCCATATAAGACTCGGACCTTGTGTGACCCATTCATGACGTCTGTATTGACAACCTAAATAATTAAAATGTCTTCTGTTAAAGGCTGAGATGAAACATTGCCATCAATGAACTCTGTGCCGTGTGGTGTTATTGGTAATCTGTAATACATGTACTTTCTAAACTTTTGAATTCTCTAGAAATCCTAACAGAGAAACAGTTTCTTCCCGCACACAGTGATGCTACTGAACGCAGGGACTAGCCCTGCTTGATACGGTGACATGTTACACTTGTTGTATCTATGCCAATGCCACTTAATAGCATATGTGCTTTATGTGCCTGCTGATCTTGAGAGAGTTGTTTCAAGCCCAACTAAAATTCCATGTGTGTGTACAGCTGTCATGTCTATGCAATGGCGAATTAAAATTAATCTTGAATCTTTTGTACATGTCCACGCATCAATCGTGGCAGCTTCCATAAAAGGCGCTCACCCACAACTGGTTGGGAACAATTTGGGGTTCAGCGTCTTACGCAAGGACACTCTGGCATAGGGGCTGTCAGAGCCGGGATTCAAACCAACTATTTGGTCTTCAACCCGTCTTTGGAATGGCCGCTCTCCTAACTGAGCTTACAGCAACCTCACCATATCCAACTCAACAAAAAAATGCAACAACTTGGCAGCTTTGTGACATACCTTTGAGCATCTTCACAGCCACCGTTTTGCACGTGGACAGCTTGTCGATGCCGAACGCCGACGCCTCCACCACCTTTCCGAAAGCACCGTGTCCGAGCGTTTTTCCTGTAGGTCATCAGAACATGCTGTGAGTTTGGCGACAGGGCTCAGAAGTCCATTAGATTTGTTAACTATGCCAAATTGAAAGAGGTGGAGCCAATGAGTATTAAAACTGTACATTCTATCATATGTATTTGTCTTATTTAACCTTGTTATTTAAACGTTTTATAGAAATTGACTAGAAAAAAAATAAGCAAACCATTTACTAATTTCTTTCTTTCAATTTGATTTAGTGGTGATTCATGCTTTTTCTTGAATCACATTCATATTTGCCCACGTCCTTCTTTGTAGTAGGTGCAGCCAGAACAGAACCCTGAGTTGTACATTGCATTGGTTTGTGAGAGTTAAGGGGGGGCAAGTTGTTTAGGCACAGTAGTCATTTCGTCACAGTAGGGTTTGGGGTTAGGGTTAACTCTAAGGTGACGAAACAACTAATGTGACTAAAGGACCCGTAACCGGGTATAAGGTATTTATTCTAAAGCTATTGAAAGCCTAACATGTAGCAGATCAAAATGTGCTGACCCAGTCTGAGGCGGTCTCTGGGGAACTCCCACTTGTTGGAGTCATACTGCAACAGGTCTTCCTGCTCTTCCAGAGGGTACTTGTCCGGGTCGATGATGATTGAAGGACCCATCTTGTACTGGGCCGGTTGCTGTGAACACACCACGTACCACATCCACTCTTAATTTTCCATCGAGATGCTGTTACACTTCCATGCCAATGTAACGGTGTGCACCTGCCAAGTTGAATGTTGCATCTGAGCAAGATCGTCACTTTGATTTCAAAAGTGGGGGGTACAATAAACATAAACCTGAATACGGTTTGAAAAGTGAGGGGACGGTATCGGACTGATGGCATTTACTGCCACATAGCGAGAAACTCTATATGAACTTTGCAGATGGTCCCTAGAGATGAATGCATACACATGCATACACAGCACACCATGTCGCCAGAAAGAGTTGAGAAGCTCTTCCCCGTGCCACCCGCTCTGTCACACACATGCAGATTCCTGGGAGAAAGTTAAGAGGTGCCCGCTTCTATCTGTCACAGCGGGAAAGTGCAGCAGCTCGAGACGGGGGCAGGAGACAACTCCGGGATACAGCAGAACACGATCGGCAGATCGTGTTCAATTTACACGCACGCCCCCACTACAGGCAGGCTACAGTCAGCCCTACCACAAGCTCTCACGTTCGCAACAGAGTGACGTCCGACGCAGCAGTGTCTAGGTGTGTTAATTTAAGTGCTTGCATTTGTCTCTCTCTCCGCTTGAATGTGTTGATTTTCAAACCGTATAAAAAGGTATTATTTCTAACTGAAAAAAGGAGAATTCCGTACACAACACTGTACGGACACACAGGAGGTAGATCAACAAAGCACCAGTGATACATGCTTGCGTTCTCGTACAGCGCTCACTTCACAACCTTGTAACGAAAACAGCTGAACATTTGAAAAGCTAAACAATGGAAAATGTTTTCAACTGAATGATCCAATGTGTTAGTCCAATGTATGGCTCATTGAGAATGTTGTCGAACAGATGGCCGTTGGCTGTTTGACAGCCCTGCAGCATGCATCAGGAGATAACAGGGGCGGATAAATGTGTTCCGTGTATACCGTGACAAATATAGAAGAACAAAAACCCTCTCCCGCGCCTTCCCCATGACCCCCCTCGCTCCTCCACACGTTCCACCTGTTCGCAGTTCCCACTTCCTGCGCCCTGTCGCTCGATTGGTCCGGACCAATTAAAAAGCTGAACGCTGGAATGTTCTCCCAGCGTGATGCATTCCGCAGAACCCCACTCCCCCTGCGCCCCCCGCAACCCTCCCCCTTTCTCCCCGGAACAATTCAGGAAAAGCTTGTAGATGATAAACACGGCTAAATTTACACTTTCAATAAAAAAAAACCCAACCCCCCATCTCCCTCCTCCGCTGCTCCACACACAAACACAGGCACAAGCTGGAAGCCAACATGTGGTTGTTGTAACACTCAGCAGACAAGCTGAGTTTGCGTGTGAGCATCTGTCTGTTCTAAAATCCTAGTGCATAATATGCTAGATGCCCTCGCACATACAGTGACAGTAAATAAACTAAAGATAGACTAGATGTCCTCCTAGACACTGTGACACTAAAGACATACTAGATGCCCTCCTACATACAGTGACACCAAAGAAACTAAAGATACACTAGATTTCTTCCTACATACAGTGACACCAAAGAAACTAAAGATACACTAGATGTCTTCCTACTTACAGTGACAGTAAAGAAACTAAAGATAGACTAGATGTCCTCCTAGACACTGTGACACTAAAGAAATACTAGATGCCCTCCTACATACAGTGACACCAAAGAAACTAAAGATACACTACATGTCCTTCTACATACCGTGACACTAAAGAAACTACAGAAGATTGATATGATTTGGACGCGTTGAACAGTACACCATCACGGCATCGTTGGCTCTTTGTATGTGTGTGTCTCCTTTTAGTCACTATTAATAACAAAACTAGTACTAGTAGTCCTGATGTGATTAACCTAAACTCGTACCAGTATTCCTGATGTAATAACAACATGTGCAAAAACAGATGCACACGTGCTTCAATCACAAAAGAGTGGGAAGCACTGTCACAGCCTCTTTTCAACCGTACAGCTGTTGGATCAAAACTGACTCAAACCAGATGGACACCCAGGCAGTTAATCATTCTAACATTAGACATTTTATCTGACAATAACATTTAAATGTTGTTGTCATGAAACCATCCCATCTAAGATTCAGGATTGGGGAAAATATTTTCTTTAAATAGTTAAATAAGAACAATGTATTAAAACATTCAATTATTTGTTAAAATGACCTGATGAGAATCTAAAGAGACCTGGTGAAATTCATACTCTGATTGAGTTTTGGATTCAAAACAAAATGGCAAACACATCTGTGTCCTTTTCTCTGTGTCTCTTTGCACCAGTAGCAAGGAGAAATCCTAGTCTGTGAACTTGCTGCCGTACACACTTCCGGTGTCTGTATAGCAGCCTGTGTAGGGCAACAGAGTGGAGTGAAGTGGCTTGGTACTAACGCTGTGACCAATTACCCTTGGTCACAGCGTGCACATCACACTGCATTGATACTCTGATATACAGACAAATACAGATCTGGTCAGAAGTTTTTTTTCTGGACCAATAGGATGGCTGCATTCATTTGTAAGTCCAAAGCAGATGATTAATTGCACAAATGATTCAATGTGTGTGTGAGGCACAGATCCGCACCAGAACACTTGGGGGGCGGACTGAATTAAGCCCAGCTTTGTAGCATGTTACACACTAAAACATACTAAATTATTGATCATGCTTCATAAATTATTCTTTCATTAACCTCACCTTGCGCAATTTGCGTATAAAGAGAATCAGCATGATCCAGAGGAAGGTAGCAGCAGCCGCTGTACACACTAAGATGATCACTTCCACATTGGCTCGACCTTCCTGATCTGAAAGGACGGGAAGCACAGAGTGATGCATTTTAGTCAATACACTGAAGATTATGAAATGTTACGTGTCAGTTTTCTCCCAAAGCCCACTTGACCAGACTAGCCATAAGACTAGCCACTTGACTAGGTTAGCTACTTGGCTAGCCAGTTGACTAGGCTAGCCACTTAACTAGCCAGTTGATTAGGCTAGCCACAAGACTAGCAACTTGACTAGGCTAGCCACTTGACTAGACTGGACTTGCCATTTGACTGGCCTCCTGATGGGCATGTGGTAAATATTTGGCTGCTCAAGTAAATAAAGAATTGCACCAAAATCACGCAGCTTTGGTTGCTTTGCACATTGCTTGTATATGCAACGTTGTAAAAAAAAAAAAAAACATTCAACATAATAACAAGACGTCATGTATTCTGCAAGAACACATAAGGAACTAATTATGAAACTTCCCGCCAGAAGTTGATGTGAAGAAGCCATTGAAATAGTTGCGTCTTCTGTGTCATTGACTAAATCCAGTGGAATTCAAGTGTTGCTATTTATTCCCTGGCATGCAGAGCATACCATGCATGCTTCCCATCTCCACGGCGAGAGACTGTTCACATGTTGTCATGGACGTTGATCATGACATGGTCATTTGCAGTGCCAGTCTACGTCACGTTCTCAGCCCGTCTGTGAGACCGAGAAGGACCTTATAAGACCACGGATCGCCAATGTCTACTCACTCCGTGAACCACGTGGCTATGTGAACTGTCAAAACCAATGACAGGATAGACATGTCTGAGACCCACACTGGATTCTATTCAAACTGATGTTTCTCCTTCTTTTATGTATTATATTTTTGATGCTGGTTCTTTTGTCCTTTGTAAGGATCCCCTTAGGTACAATAATGAGGTGCATACAAGGAAGAAAGAAAATAGAATTGGTTGATTGGGCATTGGACCTTTCAATAATTCAAATTTCAATAATCACTTCATGAAACACTTACAATAAAAATCTATTTACTACTTTAGAGTTTTTAGAGACTTTTTCTTGCTTACGTGTTTTACATGAATTACTTACTAGACATCAAAAAGTAAAGCTGAGTAGCTGTAAGGAAAATAGCTACTGCCTGGCTGAAAATGCTGATTACACTTTGAATTAAGGATGTCCCGATCCAATCCTCTGTCTGGTGATCGGGCCCCAATTATACCTTTTTCAACGTATCAGAACTTTTGGCTGACCAGGATCAGGCAAATGTTCTGCGTAGTGTCAGTTTTACTTTCCAGCAAAGCCTGATGACTTTTTAAAACATGTTATGTTAAAAGCACATTGATTTACCTTAAGTATCAAAAGTGACTAGGTTGCCTCTCGCGGGATAGTTTGAGTGCTGCCAAATCTTTCAGAATTCTTTAAAATCAAAGACTCAAAGACATGTTTGAGGTCACGAGCAGACCACGGCTTCCCTCGTCATGTGACGTACCGACCACGGTGACGATGGCGCTGCTGCGGACGCTGCCTTCAACGTTGGTGGCAACACACTCGTACGTCCCTTCGTCCTCCTTCTTCACCCTCTCGATGGTCAGGCCGCCGTCTTCACTGAGACTGATACCTGCACAGTAGACATTGCAGATGTGCAGTGCATTTTTGTGGGTGAGGAATTGGACACTCTGACTGCTGTGTCTGACAGAAGGATGATCTCTAGGCTTAATGCAATTATCAAAAATAGTACGTAGACTGTACCCTCTGTTCTGATGTCCTATAGGATAACTTTCAGTGATAGATTCATTGTCCCAAACTGGAACACAGAGCAGCAGAGGAATTCATTCCTGCGAGCAGCTATACGACTTTAAAATCCTTCATATAACTCAACTCAGACCATCAACCTCCGGTCTCTGCAGTAAATGGACTGTGAACTACTGGCAATGTTGTAATAAAAAAAGTGAAAGCACAATTTCCCTTTTAGTGTGAGAAAAATCCATGCTAGCTTATATTATCTTTATTGTATTCTTTGTGTTGCTGTGATGCTTAACAGTGTACAGTACCCAAGTGAATTGGTGGGGCCAAGTTAGGTTTACTGTTTAAAACACTGAGACCACTGAAACAAAACAACGTAGTGTCCCTTTAAAACAGTGTTGTTCCCCGCGCAGCCCCTTGGGGGTGCTACAGTTAGCTCACCTGGGCCCTGAGTCAGTTGCACATTGTCTTTGAACCAGGTGATGACAGGCAGGGGAACCCCCCGGCCCACACAGCTCAGAGACAGAGTACTGCTACTGTTCACCTCCTGACTGCTCAGGTTCTGACTCAGCCAGGGAAGCTTGCGACCTGAAACACACACAATAACAAGTATTACGTTTGAGGGAAATGGAAAAAAATACCACATCTCAAAATGGTCAGTCTCTAAGGGGCGCATGGTGGCAGAGTGGTTATAGAACGTGCCGCCTGGACCATAGGTCGAGCAGTGCTGCAGGTTCTAATCCCGTCTCCGGCTTTTCTGCAATGTCTCCCCACGACTCTTCATCCCAGTTTCCGATTTATTCCTGTCACTATCACTCTCAATGAAGAATGAAAAATGGCGCTTGCGCCCAAAAAATAGCTTTAAAAAAATCTGTCAGTTTCTCATTGCCAACCAGTATTCTATGTATATTATGTTTGTATCTATATATATCTAATATATACAGGTTGCTTTCGGGTAGGCGCTTCATGTTGATGGCATGAAGGACCAGTAGCCTGAAGAACAGATATTACCCGTGTTCTACTTCTTTATTTGGCTATCTGTTTTCATTTAGTAGAATACAAAAAATGTTTTTGTTATTATTTGCGTCAAAAATACCTTTCCTACCTGTACTGTTTACAACATTTTTCCAGCTGACTATTTTTGTAACATCTCATCTTCTTTGTTTATGCCAAACCTGCAGGATTTCTCAGGCAGTTTCCTCTGCTTACCATTGTGGTGGATTTTGTTTCTGGTTTGCCGGGTTTGCCAGGGCAAAGTCGGTCATTTTGACATTTGTTTTCTAAACAAGCACATTTCCTTCCAGAGGAGATTGAAAGAAAACTACCCTCATCTGCTCATATAGATGGTATTCCTAATGAAATGACAGAATTGACTTGTGTTTGTAAGTGTTTTATTTTAATGTACGGCCCATTTGAACCATTTTAACCATCATTAAGGATTAGCTGGAAAAGGGCAAAGAAGGGAGAGGAGACATGTGGAAGGGTGAGGTGTGTCGGTGAAGGGAAGCGAACTCACGACTCCCCACATATATGTGCTTTGTAGTAGCCTATCTTGGTAGCCACTGCAACACACATTTGTAAGTGTTTTTGAAGTCAGTTAGGCAGCACTGCTCAGTTTAATGTAGGCTATCTCACACAGAGCAACACTAGTATCCACCTTGCATTGCCTATGGCAAGAGTGACCTAAAAGTTGCACCACCCGATGCTCCGGATTTAGTTGGCCATTTTAGGAAGAATTCAGGCCATAGAAATGATATGTTTCCACAGGCTCCTCGGCATCTTGTATAAAGAGCATGTCACCAATGAAGAAGTGAAAGCCAGAATAAAGCAATCAGGCCATATGAAAGCCTACTAAGTACTAACTACAGTAAAAAATAAAACAAATAAAATGGTAGAGACATGTAACAAGATCCCGAGGACCATTCCTGCAAGGCGCAGTGGCAGGTGAAAGGAAGAGAGGAAGACAGATATAACAGTCAATAAAGGACAAGTTGCAGGCTGAGTGACACCATGCGAGGACAGAGTGAGATGCAAGGTGCTGGTTGTGAAAGTCTTCAGTGGTGCCCCAATCGTCAGCCAGACTACAGGATAGATGCAATGACAATAATGAATTCTGTGGCTGCAGCCCACATGTCTATGCGCCCTTGCCTACAAGCATCAGGGAGGTGCATTGTGTGTGGTTCAAGAGGACCTCAAAAAGACAGGCAGGACACCTCCACATCCTCGATCCAGTGTTACTGGATCTCTGTACACGCAAATATTTAGAAGATTGTACCTCATTTTCGCAGTCATTCTACTCACCGTCAACATTGAGCTCAAATGTCTTGCGCACAAGCTTATTGGTGACCACATTGTAGCCGCTGCAGCTGTATGTGCGCCCGTCCCGCGTCACGTTGCGGAGGGTGAGCGCCAGAGACACGGCGTACGGCCCCAGTAGAGGGCCCCTGACATCAGGGCCAGCCAGGGTGCGGTTGGTTGTGGTGTCAATCCAGCGCAGCTCGGAGAACAGGTAGCGTGTGGCGCGACACGTTAGTGTGGTGTCCTCTCCCTCGATGGCCATGTCAGACTCGATGCTCAGGTGGTTGGGCTGGTCTGGAAGAAACACCAGGCGCGTTAGGAAGCGGTGCCAGTCGCGCCTCATACATTGATTCATTATGTTCCATTTTGTGTAGTTGTTCGAACCAAAACTTCACGTCACAAGAACAGTTTCTTCCCTAGCCTGGCGAGCCAGAACCAACGATTCGTCCATGCATCGCACACGATTAGAACGATCATTGTGTCTAGTAAAACCAGGGTCAAAAAAAGTGTCAATCAAACCGTGTTATCCCGTCACAGCACAGTACGTGGGACGAGCGGCGTGGAGTCGTGACAACCAAACTCCGCCCACGTCTCGCGTCATCCATACCAAACTCCGTCCACGTCTCACATCGCCCATACCAAACTCCGCCCTATGTCTCATGCTGGTCATACCAAACTCTGACCACGTCTCGTCGCCGGTCATACCAAACTCGGCCCACATCTCAATTAGAATAATTCAATTGGTCAGCCCCAGACCCAAAGTGCCATTTAGCGTGCGATGCATGAACGACTCGTTGGTTCTGGCTCGCCAGGCAATTTCTCCCCTGCTGACATACGGTTCCTGAATGACAGGTACGCGAGCCGAACTGCAGCTGATGTCCAACCGCATTAATCATTTTCTGTCCTCCATCACTCCCACTAGTAAGTTTATGACCCCCATTACTCTCACCAGTCACTTTATGACCCGTCCCCTAAACACTACACCCCCCCAACTGTGTCCACTCTGAATACAGTTCAGTACATAGCTGTACTGATACCTTGACTGCCCCGTACACTGTCTATCCCTGTACATAGACTGCCACTATGTTGTCTGTCGCTGTACACTGTCTGTCGCTGTACATAGACTGCCCTGTACATTGCCTGTCCCTGTACATAGACTGCCCCCTACACTGTCTGTCCCTTTACATAGACTGCCCCTGTATATAGCCAGCTCTGAATCTTACGACGGTTGTACTAAGAACTATATTGCATGCTCTTTGTGTTTCTTGTGTTTCTTCTTTGTCCTATGCACGAGTCTATCTTGCTCTGCAACATCACACCATCCACTCAAAAAAGTTTTAATATGTATTGTTTGTAATGTCTTCGGTAATGTCTCGGTACCCACAGTGTCTTCAGATTCTATAGTAAAAATAACATGTCACTGAGATGAAAACAATCGTCCAGAGGACAAAAGCTGCAGCCTGCGTCACCGAGTGGAATGTGAACCACGCGCACCCCCACGCCCCCTTCCCCCCGTTTCGCTGCCGTTAATTGGAAGCACGTTTCGCCGGCGAACGCGGTGCACCGGACGACCAATCGACGACTCGTGATGGGCCCCCAGGTGGGGGTGCGGCAAGTGGGCAGACGGGTGTTTATTCAGAGCACTGTGTGTTCCGTAAGAGAAGACAGCTGTTGGTACACTTCTCCTCCATTCTCTTTTACCCCCTCTCTCCCCGCATTCCACGCAGCGCAGTCATGCTCCTCTGGAATGGAGCGCAGCTTCCTCCGAGGAATTCTCTCACACTAAAAGTAGGATGGAGGAAAAAAGTTGGGGCTGTGCTATGTATGTTATGTGCCGAGTGCTGGGGGGGG
>OMKY01201378.1:0-19837 GCA_900302395.1 Bregmaceros cantori
ATTGGATGTACCCTAGACGGAGAAATATAACCCATAATGCATTGTGAAACGTTTTAAAAATGACCTAAACTTTTTTTTAAAATGCCGCGGCGGGAGTAAATAGCGACCGACTGCGGCAAATAGTTATAAATGTAAGTACTTCTGACTTTTTGTGATGATTGTTGAATTTTATAATTATATTTTTTATAATTATATTTTATGATAATTTTGACGACGCCAACTCTAGTGTCCGAAATCTCTGCAGTTGCTGTTGCGTGCACTATAAGTGAGTGCACTATATGGGGGGTAGGGAGTAGGGGATAGGGAGCGATTTCGGACACAGTCAATGTATCCAAAACAGAATGCATGACAACCGACAAAAACAACCAAGCCCCCCATACCTCCATTGATGGCAAACCATTATGACAAGTCACAGAATTTGTGGAAAAAACAAACAGTTCCTCACGTCAAAATGAATTCCGCTCCACATCAAAACTAAAATATACAATACATTCATCCTACCAGTAGTATCATACGGCCTTGAATGTGTAAACTGGACCACACAGCTGAGTACTATAATCAAAACATTCCAAAACCACATCATGCAAGGGATGACATGACACTGCCTTCTAGATCACATAGAAATTAAATAACTCAACATGAGTCAACAATAATAAAAAGCAGAACCCTTAAACTCTACCGACACATCAAGCAATTCCAAATAAGTCTGACAAAACTCTGCCTTGAGGGCTTAATGGTCGGCAAGAGAAGCAGAGAAAGACAACCCAAAAGATGGCGCAACAACATCTACGAATGCTTAGGAACAGAATCACACTGGACCGAAGCCTCTGGAGGAAGCAGACCCATGTTGGTGCACATTCTGCTACATGTGGAGAAAGTGAACTATGATGATCATTTTGTTACGTTACTTTAGGAACTGCCTGAATTATTTTAGCTTGTTTGGTCCACTTCACTTTTCAAAATGTCAAAAGTGATGTGCAAAAGGATTTTCTTAAATTGAAGAAAGATAGCAAAGTGGCTGCTATTGATGGCATGGCATTTTATTTAGATCTACATGTTCCTGCCACCCAAACTGAAACCAATGTGGAGGCGCCAAGCTATGCTGAGAGACACTGTCTGCATCCCATGAATGTGCATCAATGGGCACAAAAAAAACATTTAGTTATATTTTCATGCATTCACACACTACATTAATAACAAGCACGAAGAGAGAAAACTGCAACACTGTACAACACAGCAAGGCATATGTCACATAATGTACAAACATAACTTACACAACAAGGTTATAGAGGACAACACACAAACCACCAAATCATGTTTTAAGTAGCAAGGGCATTTTTCTAGGATGTAAAAGTATTTACCATTAAAAAGGTATTGAAGAAGGAAACGCAAATCGCAGTATATTGTAACAGGAAGATGTATTTGCCTGGAATCATCCTGTCCTGTAGCGGTTGAAACTTTCAATCAACTCTGGTGTGCATCTTCTGAATGCAGGGCTGATCCCACCTAGAGGATTGACTTTCAAGGAGGGCGACATCGCCACATCTTACTTGCGTAGCGCCATCACCTGTCCTGGCAACGCATGTCTCTGGCCCAAGTCTGTCGATGGCTTTGTCTACGTGCCCTACATCGTCTCCCCTCTCTATGGTATTCCAATCTGTCTGTGTGAGGTTTTCCATTGGAATTGTGATATCATTTTCAAGTGGCGCACCCGCTATCATGGTTACGATATTATAAGGATACAACTGTTGTTGTTGTTTTAATCAGTGGCTTACAATGGATTGAACGGACACATTGGCTGTGTCCGAAATCTCTCCCTAACCCCTATATAGTGCACTATATGGGGTGCACGCCATCTTGTAGGGGTGTCCGAATTCGGACACCCCTACAAAATGGCGTGCGCCATCTTGTGCACTGAAAGTATCCCACAATGCACCGCGAAATGTAGTGAGCATCAGATGTACCCTAGACGGAGCAATATAACCCATGATGCATTGCGAGACGTTTTAAAAAGGACCTAAACTGTAAGTACTTCTGACTTTCTGTGATGATTGTAGAATTTTATAATTATATTTTTTATAATTATATTTTATATAATTTTGACGGCGCCAACTCTAGTGTCCGAAATCTCGGCAGTTGCTGTTGAGTGCACTATAAGTGAGTGCACTATATGGGGGATAGGGAGTAGGGGATAGGGAACGATTTCGGACACAGCCACAGATTGTTATATTCTAGGTTGCAACTTGATTCCCATCCACATCAACAGACCCCAGGAACAAAAATGTTGGGGAACTCTGATCTAAAGGAATTCAATCAAATCAAACTTCATTTATATAGCACCTTTCATGCAGAGCAATTCAAAGGGCTTCACAGCAACACAACAAAATTAAAAGGAACAATTGACCCATTGACAAAATTACAGACATTGAGGAGGCGCACAGTGGCAGAGCGGGTAGAGAGTGCGTCTCCCAGACCATAGGTCGAGAAGTGCCACAGGTTCAGATCCTCTGTCCGTTTTTTCTGCAATGTCTCCCCCTGACTCTTCATCCCAGTTTCCGATTTAATCCTGTTTAATCCTGAAAAACCGCGCTTGCGGCAAAAAAAACAACTTTAAAATGACAGACATTGCCCAAAATGCTTTTGTCCCTCTCACTGTGCATTACTCTTGACCAGTAAAGCTCTCTTTATCAGATGACCTGGACAGAATCACCATTGAGACTGGCATGCAGGACCTCTCCACCCAGACCTGTGTCAAGTTTGTGCCGCGCACCCATGAAGCTAATTTCCTGGACATCCAACCTCGATATGGGTAAACAATTCAAGCCTTTGAAGTACAAACACAACAAAAATCCTCAAAATGTATCAAATGCATAAACATTATTCTGCAGAATGAATGTTCTGAGCGTGGATAGTCGCCACTCGCCAGTCTCTAAGAGCAGCAATGTCTGTGCCTGTGTCTTATCTGAAGGTGAACGTGGTCTGAATCTTATTTGTACTGTGTGTTGCAGCAGTTGTTTTTAATCCAAACAATTGCTTTTATATGGATTATAGATGTTAACAGCACCACTGGACAGAATGTTCTAATGTTTGATTTTGAACAAAAGACAGCACAGCTGTGTAGTTGAGGCACAGCTGTGCTCTGGTGACAGGATACCGGCACACACTAGCACAAACTATATTGTGGGTTTTTTCTTCATAATTAAACTAAAAAATATATACATTTCCTTATTCATTCCAGGGCACATAAAACTGTCCCAGCCATCCATTAAGATTCAAGTCAAATTTTGTTAAAGATAGTTGCTATGCTAATGATCATCATTACAATGCTTTATGTGCCTTCCAGATTTCCAGAAAATGTAATTTTGAGTCATCATGATGAAGGACACAAACATGCATCAAGATCGTGAACTTCTTGCTCTTGTATACAATAAGCTGCCTCACACCAGTTACACAACAGACAAGGGAACTGTCACATTTGTAAGATGTACTATGTCCAGGGTTGGGATGGTTACAATAGTTCTAGTGCTAAGTTCTACAAAAATTTTATATTTCTAAGAATTTTTTGAGAACCTTTTCTTAATAACGTAAGTTGTTCTTATCAGTGCAAATGCATTTGCACAGTAATGGTCTTGCATGGAAAGGATCTTGATATCTGCAAATTCCTTGAACAATCCTTTCTTCTTTTCAAACATGCTCCAGATGCTGGTCGTACCTGGGTCAGATGGGCGGCAGTCAGGTCCTGAGTCTCCAGTCTCCAGGTTGCATGTGGTCAGGCGTGGCAGCCCATGAACTCATGCACGCATTGGGTTTTGTGCACGAGCAGTCGCGCTCCGATCGAGACCGCTTCGTCAACATTGTCTGGAAAAACATCCAGCCAGGTTTGATTTTTGTCAACACATGATGAAGTGCAATATGCGTTCATAACTTCCACTGACAAAGTTGTATGCATTCCTGATTCGGTTGACTAGTTATTCGTTAGCAAAATGAGATTGCAACGCAATTGTTTCCAACCATGCTTCAAATCGAGTGATTGTAAGATTGAAGTGATTGAAAATAATTTCTGCGAAATGCAATCAGAGCATTTTCACTTCACACGGTAGAATTGTTTTCAACTTATCATCATATATGAATTAAATGCAGTATACTGTTAAATGCTTATTTTGTTGATGAATGATTCACATACCATATTAGAAAGAACCTGCGCATTATATCCTCTCTACATTAGGCAGGTTACATTAAGATTAGCGCAAGGATGTTTATTGTCAGCTAGTCATATCTTGCTAGCTAGCCAATTGGGAGTCGTATCCGAGGGAGGCTCTCCTAGCCCCCTCTTGTGGCACCAGGCAGTGGAGGCAGCAGCACTGTAATGATTTAAACACTAACTCTGTCACTAAACAGTGCTTGCCTCTGCATCACTGACACCTGTGTGTGATCATAGCGTAAAATCGTTGAAACATTTAACAGTGCAAAAGGCTTTGTACCAACTTCTTGGGACTCTAGTCGGATACGCTTGCTAGATAAAAATGGGTGTATTAGCACAGCTGTGGTCTAAATCAGCGTAACAGTGTACACCCGTTTTTAAAGTTTGTCAGTCTGCCCTGTGTTCACGAATAGCGTGCCGATACATATCCTAAGAGATCATATATTGGCCAATGTACATCATGTGACATGGAGATTTAATTAGCATGTTAACCAAGTGTATGTGTTTGTTGCCTGTCCATTTGTTTGTGTGTGTGTGTGCCTCTTTTCTAGACCGAATACACAACTTCCAGAAGCAAATCACCAACAACCTAAATACAGCATATGACTACAGCTCAGTGATGCATTATGGACGGTGAGAATGTTATATTTACAACTGTACACACACAAACTCACACACACAATCTGATCACACTGGTTGAGATGAAGGTGTTTTACAATTGATTCTATCTCTGATACAATAGGAAGCGGAGGACGGATTTTACTGTACAATTTTACTGTACATGTATGTACGTGTGACTAAATAAAGCACATCTACCTTTCCCAAATAATAATAATAAAGGGTAAATCACATAATGTTGCTTTCAAAAAACATCACATATGATACCACAGACAACATATCATGTGTATCTGTATGTTTTACCAATAGTTCAGATACCCTTTGACAGAAAGTTAGACACTCACCCCATGGTGCTCTAAACATAAAACTATTACAACTCTGACATATTCCAGATACGCCTTCTCCGGAGACGGTGGGCCCACCATCATTCCAAAACCAGATCCGTTTATACCCATTGGACAGCGGGACGGGCCGAGCGTGATGGACTTGCACAAGATCAACATGCTGTACAACTGTTAACCATTTCTTGCCTTCTTTCCCAATGCTGACCGCCAATAACCGAGGATTTTAAGGCTAATCGAAGGGACTCGTGCAAAAATAAACTGGGTGCTATTGACTCATATTGTAGATTCAAACAATACGATAAGTTAGTGTGCTTTATTAATTTAGCCAATTAAGATTATCTAAGATTTCAATTATTAGGGGAATGATTTCAATTAGGGGAATTAAGCCTACATGAAATAATTACATATTTATTAAAATAATCACATTCATTTATGGGCTAAATATTACAGTAAGTATTAGAAATAGAAAGATTAAATGAATAAACTCTGTACAATTTCAAGCGCAGCATTTAATACACTAATGTTTGCCATGTCATAAATAACAACACATTATAGCAGATTTATCAGACTACCTTCCATCTGACATCATTTGTTGAAACTGTAATACATTTAAATTCCATGTATGGGAATTGGGGGGTAGGGGAGGACGGGAGCAGGCTTGGGGGGATTTTATGCAAATTGAAACCAGTTTGGGCTCGCTTAAACTTTTAGTAACCTTTGCCTAGTGTTCTCCATAAACGGGTCCTTAACCTTGTGAGGTTTAATTTGAACCTTCGGGTCAGTCTGATGGTTAGGATTTGTGCAAGAGTTAAGGGTTAGAACCTAGGATTAGTTAGAGGTTTATGGGTTAGGGTTACTGTGAGGGCTAGGTTTTATGGTGCCTAAACCTAACCCCTGACCCTAAACCTAACCCCAACCCTTAACCTAACCCCTATCCTAAACCCTTCCCAGAACCCCAAATCCTGACTTTTGTGACGAAACAACGTGCTCCTGCATATCCCATGTATAAAGTGTGTGGATTCCCTATGCCATTCTATGCCAGAGACTTAGGTCACATCTATTAGATAGTCTTGACACGTGTGAGAGTGTACATATGTGAAAGTGAAAGGGAAAGAGGGTCCAGTCAGTGAGAGCGTATAAATTCGTCTTGGTTTGTGTAGCGAAACCTTTAACTTGATTGAAACTTTTAACTTGATTGAAACTCAACTTGAAAATATTCGAGTTGAGAAGTGTTCCATTCCATTGTTTTATTATTGTATTTGAAATGGTAATGGGTGGGAGTGTGAGGGGAATGTGAGGGCAGTGCAGTGTCCTAGTAAACCTTTCTGTTCACTCTGTGGGTGGGAGGTGGGCTGGACAAAATGTTGAGGAGGGGCTCATGTAATATCTTCTATTCTAACACTACGCAAAGGTAATGAATGCCCTTAATCAAACACTGGTATGCCCAGATACACGCCGTTGCCTTTGACTTTGTTGCACACAAATAATTTCCTATGGATGAATAAATTGCTCATCTATCAAATCTGGATTGTGTGTGGTCTTTGTTTTACCTATCAAATCTGGATTGTGTGTGGTCTTTGTTTTACCATAACAGTGTTTTAAGAAAATGAAGGCCAGGTTTTAACAAATGGACAATGTCGCAGGGCAAAGAGTGTAGCAATTTCCCAAATGAATGCAATCTGGTGTGCTTCTTTTTGCAGCAAAACATGGCTATTATACATTTTGGGTGGATCTTTACAATCATGCCAAAATATTTTTATTTATTTACATGCACAACATTTTTTTAAAAATGTGAAATTGTCCTTTAAAACTAATATAAATGTATAAAAACGAATCCCTTATATTATGGTTGAAATGTGGTAATTATTGAAGTTTTATCAATTCCTTGTAGCAGCGACATTTTCTCAGTACAACCTTCACAACCCTGAACATGTTCACACAGAGCATGGTTAAAATAAAAACATGACTATTTTTCACTCTAGTTTTGTGTTTTTGGTGAAAATCCATACCACAGGTCAGCTTACACCATTTACAAAACAAGCTGATCCTAATTACCACAACGCGTCAGCCAGGTCAACCATAACATAAGTGACATTCATGCGATGATTGACCTAGAATCAAAATCTGTCCAGGACCTTTAGCTGTAGATTACTTTACAAAACGCTGACAATTTGTTATTCACTTGTCACGCATCACAATGTGTGACAACAGTGGTGTGTCGAAGGTGGGTGTCAACTTTGAAACACCGGCACCTTTTGGTGTGAAATATGTCTATGTTCCATATAATCTTTTCAGCATTGAAGTGTAAGGATCTTATGTTATTTAACGGTACAAGACTCTCACCTATGCAGCCCAAAAGAGACAGTAGATATAAATTATGACACGACAATGAAAATTCTACAGTATTGTAATGAATGGTGCCGCTGCCGTAGCTGAGGTGCCGCTGCCGCGGCTGAGGTGCCGCAGCTGAGGTGCCGCTGCCCCGGCTGAGGTGCAGATGGTGGGGTCCGCGGACGAGGAGTGCGAAAGAGATTAGGCTCCCGAGGACGGTAGCCTTATGGGAGGGGGCAGTGTAATGAATGGTGCCGCAGCCGCGGGGCATGATGGGATTGAAACCATGAGTGACTGACCTGTCGCTCGCGCAGGGGTAAAAGTACGATCTGAATGGTGGTTGGCAAGTAGCCAGGCTGGCCTCTTGTTGAACGCTATCCAGACGTTCCTTCCCTGGTACACTTGCCTACTCCCTCTGAGTGGAGGCTCCAACCATTACAGTATGTTATGGTAGACCTGTTTGCTCCCAGTGTTTTAGTGTTTTATGAGCTGAATGACATGATTCTTCTCAAAAACCTTTAAAATTCTTACAAGAAGCATTCCATGATTGAAGAACCTAAAGATCTCAGTAGCGGCCGAGAGTAATGACAAGAACTGCACCTCTTAGAGTATCCATAATCACATAATTATTATCTAGTATGACACACTGTCTATTCCCAGTCATGTTTTGTTGGATACAATTGATGTGTCACGGGTCAATATTTAAATGGAAATAAATGCCCAGAGAGAAAACAGACAGAGGGTTAAAAACCCTTTATTTAAATTAGAAAGTCTTTTCCTGTGGTTAAGGTAGTAGACCCTTCAGAGGTCTCATTATACAACAACACAGTTCTAGTCAGCACTCGTCCATGACGACATCATCAGAGTGGCTACTCATCTCGGTTCCTGATGAGGAGCAGCTGGCGGCGATGGAGGCTGCGCGGACTATGTAGACGCCGATGATCGAGATGGGCGGTCCGTGGACAATGTGCGCCGTTCCTCCGGCTGCTCCCGCTGACTTGTAACATGATGTCCAACACGGGAATCATCCCAAAGATCTCGACACCTGTTGAAAATACAAAAGCGGTTTTACCTTTAGATTGGCACAATGTAATTGAATAGACATGTTCCAAGAGTAATATTTTCTTTGCAATTTGATCCAGTGCCTTAATACTCATTACAATAACTCCTGCATAACCTGGAACTCATAGGACTCATCACCAATAATCAGGAAACTGAATACCATGCACAGATTAACCATACAGACTATGACCTCCTAGTCTACACATCTAAAACAAAATAACTAATTGTTGTCCTTAGAAGGGCATCCATCTCCCAAAACTCCTGTGATCATCAAAGGTGCTCACACTTCTGCATTTACATCAGAAATACTGTCAAATGGAAAACTAACACAGAACATGTCTACAAAAAAGCATAGCAAAGATCAAGACGTTCAGAGTAAGGTTCCATCTCCTCCTCTGCTTCTACGCCGCCATTGTTCAAAGCATCCTCACTTCATCCATCAGTCTGGTTCAACATTATTGACACTGTCCCAGAAAAAAAAAATGACAGCACATCATCACCAGAGCGTTGAGAATAATTGGCTCACCCCTACCATCCCATTATAAACAAACCAGGCTCGTCAAACACAAAAGTCAAACACAAAATGAGAATACAGCTTTAAATGGTCTACCAAGACCCCCCATGGCAAGTAAACCATTTAGAAACAAGATTTTTTTTAGGTCACTTCAATTTTAAACAATGAAAGAAGAAGAGTAGTGGCTGCCCTAGAGGTGGAGCTGTTTTTTTTTGCAACACTGTCCCTATACCTGTTCCTTTGCTTGGTGCATAAACTTAGTTACGAATGTAACTCCCGTTCTATGAATCAACGTTATGACGCCTAATGCACGACCGTCCCTATAGAATCAGCCGGTGGGCGGAGCCCTGCCAAAGAGCATGGCTGTCCTCCTACCATGGCTTATAGGCCAAATCGCAGGCCCCGCCCCTCTGAGAAGCGACTATGAAGGTGTTGGCTCTTCCTTTCTGTTGAGGGTTGACTTCCTCTATGGCAATTTTGCAAGAGATTCTAGCTCCGTGTCCAATACTTGCAACAGGTTGGCAATCACTGAATGGTGCCCAGCAGTGTCCGCCAACCGTTGAAGTTGTTGTCCCAACCGTTGGGGGTGTGGCCTCAGTCGCAGGCCTCACGGCCTCCTTTAGCCCCACCAGTCTTACCGCCATTGGTCGTGGGGCATGCAATCCACTATGAAAATGACCTGTATGGCCAGTCGCTGATCCCGGCGCCTGTCGTGTCAAAGCCTGATTAGGCATCCGATATTGGGGCACCCCCACTGTGACTGGAGATGTAGCAACACCTGGTCACTTTTATTGGTGCATACGAGCAGATCCCCTACAGATGGTTGACAGGAGCATACGCAGCTGTCTCCTGGTGCGACGGGCCTCCAGGAGACGGGGTGACCCCTGTAGTGCCGCTAACTCCAAAAAGAGCGTCTCCTTGCGGATCCACTGGGAGCTTGAAGAGGCCACTCATGGCCTCATCCATCCGGTCTTGGCAGCCCCTGCGCAATGGACCAGTGCGCAACATCGTGACCTCATGTGCGTTCTGGGCCTTCTTCCTTCCTTCTTGTCGTTTAATGGCGATCGACACTTGACTTAAGCTGGTCATTCACGCCAGTTTTACAAAAATTACAGAGCACCTCGGCAGCTCATGTGGTGTACCTTGTTTGACTGCTAGAAGATATGACGTCATAATTGCTCTGGACTTGCTCTGGCAGCTAATGCTGCCTGTAGCTAAGCAACTGGGCCTGCTAATCCTGAGCCCTAATGCAGCCTGTAGCTAGGGCAATGTGGCCTGCTAACTTGTATAGTAGAAATAAATCCAAATTCGCTATAACAAATTTGTATCCGTTGTCATGGTTAACGCCTATTGGCAACAGCAATCTAAGATGGTCTTTCTGCTAAACAAACGGCAATCCTAGCAATCATGCATCACAATTTTGAGCCCCTCAGCTGATCCTGTAGGGACGGTCATGCATTAGGTCACTCCCACAAGGTGGTGGCGTCATAATGCCTTAAAATAGAACCTGGCTTTCTTCTTCTTCTTCTTCTTCTCTTGTTGTTTATCATGAAGAAAAAGAAGAAGTGGTGGCGATCGCCGTAAAACAAGAAGAAGAAGAAGAAGAAGAAGAGGCCTGGCATTTCTTCTTTTGTCCAGAATCATGGCATGATTGAACAGCTTGTTGTTGATATGATGCCATAATAGGGCTCTTTTCTTTCCAGAAAGATTTCAGGTCACTTTCCGTTTCATGCAAGGTGCTGTGTGTTTTATAAGCTAAAGAAAATGAGCACCAACACCGTTTGCTGTGCTGCCGATGAAAAGGAGTGCAAGAAAAAGGTAACAAAAGAGCCCATTTCCCCATCATTCTCTTTCATTGATTTCGTTAATGTGTGTTTGCACTTGCCATTGCTCTCAGATAGGTTTTACTGTCTGTTCAAAGCAAAGGTGTCCCCAGGTCAGCCTGTGTGAATCTGATGACCAACTTGCGGGATCTGGAGCATGCTAGTTAGGATTAGGTGTGTGAATAATGTGGCACTTTGCCCAGAGGCTACAATCAAATTGAGAATTGGCACATTTCAGAACAGATTTGAGATATTTTGACTGTGAACCAAACCTCTGTTGACTTTTTTTCATGGTTGACATGGAAGTCATTGAGACACTTCCACGTGGCAGTGTGAATCTGGCTATCGAGATGCTATTGAATAGGAGCAGGATTGTGCCATTTCCAGAATGAATTTGAGGATTAGCTAGCATATTGACAACAAGGAACAGGTATGGAATAACCCCTTCATAAATAATTATCCTCTCATATGTGAATGTTTCCTAGTTAGAAGGTTATTTGCCATCATGTTGTCCAAGTGTGTCTTACAGAAAACACGTACTTAATGCCAAAGATGCCAAAAGACAGTTTTACCATGTAGAAAATGGTTGAGAGGGTGAGAACTGGCACCGTTAATGTAGAAGTAAATGAAAATTCCATTCGATTGGCTCATTCAATGTCTACGTTAAGTGCTTCACCCTTGTTAAAAATCTTTACTCGTCGGCTCAAGCACAGCAACACATAGGACATTTGTCAGGGAATTGATTTACTAACCTTTAACAGAGCCACGTTTAACTGCGAGAGACCTTTGGAGGACCAGACAGATGATGGTGTGGCCTTCAGGCAAGCCAGAAAAAATTCGTTTTTTTTTTCTAGCTCCCAGACTAATGTTGAAGGGTCAGTGCGGTGGTGCAGTGGTTAATCCCAACTCGAAAAGGTCCTTTCTGAGTGGCGTTTACATGTTCTCCCCTTGTCTGTGTGGGTTTCCTTCACCACCAGAAACATGTTCTAGTTAACCTGCTCCGTTCAGTGCCCTGGCCAAGGCACTGGCTCAGAATCTGGAGACCCCCAGGCACTGCACACACGGTTGCCCACCGCTCCTCAGGGATGGGTTAAATGCGGAGGATGAATTTCACTGTACATGTATGCATGTGTGCTAAATAAAGTACTGTTAAACCAGGGCTAGTAAAACCTGCTGCCCGCTGGTAGCACTCATCAGTGGACGTCTCGTTGCGTGTCGGGGCGAACCCACAACGTCTCACTACAGAGACCCACTGCTGGTATAGCGCTCTATACTCTACAGTCGAAGTCTTTTTGCATGTCAGGGCGAACCCACAACAACACGCTGCAGAGTCCTGCGACAATTTATACTTCACTGTTGCATCTTAGATTTATATTTATTTTTATTTATTTATTTTCATTTATTTATCCGAAGGTACAGTACTTTGAGGAGCGAAATAAAACTGGTATTAACCGGTTACCATTATTTTTAAATAAACGTTCCTGTTCCAGAACAATAAAAAATAATAGCGTTTCCGCTTTAATTTCTGTTCCCTGAAAATAGAGAAAGTACCCAGTTTTCGTTTTCGTTCCGGTTCAAAGTCCTGCGGTACCCGATTTTGCTCGGCATGTTTACCCACTCATTTTCATTGATTTTTAAAAAATATTTAAACAGACATTTTCACTGCATTTTTTTCTCCCCTTTCGAGTTCACGAGTGAACGTTTTTTGACGTTTTTTTTATTCTCTCAACTTAAATGTAGGCTGAGCTAGGGTGATTTTCATATACAAATTCCCAAACGTTGTTTCATACAGAGGATTTTATGAAATTCACATGGGAATGTCTGATGTTTAATTCTAAAAAATGTTATTTTGGAAAAAAAAGGAGCCAAAATGTGTATAGCTATGACTTTATTTTATATGCTTTATCCAGGGCTATTTGAAGCATGTAAAATTGTCTATGTGAGTGGCTGCTTTAGGGCCAGAGTGTTAAACACATTCTGTTGCAATCGGGCACCGTGAAATACGTCAAGGATTCCGGGCGAAGGGCGCCGAGTCCGTGTGCTTAGCCAATCAGAAGCAGGCCGAATGGGAACCTCTACGTCGAACGCATTCCCCCCCTTTCCTAATAACCCACCAGTCGGGTCCACGGTGCACGCAGCTTGGTAGCTATCCTCGCTGTTGTTAAATTGCGCTAACTAACAATGAGTGATACCGAGAAAGAGTATAACTCCACTGGGAGGAAAGTCAAGCTGGTATGTATGGTCTTTTAACACATCCAATGCGCGTTTTATGCTCAGAGTAGCTTGCTTAGTGTGAAGCCGACATTTTTCAGTCTGTATCTGCATGGAGTTAGCAAAAGAAGCTAACGGCTAGGCCGTTAGCTTCGATTGGAGCCTGCGTATTTCGACGAGTAGCCTTTGTAATGTTCGGTAAAACGGACCCCCTTCATTTCCGCTTATCGTTTCCTCTGCATTTTGATGTTGTTGTTGTCGCTGGTAAAGTGCTTTCTGAACCAACGGTGCGTTGTTAATATGCGGCGGTTTTGCGCTCTGCGCCTCATCGTATGCAACGATGCTAACAACGGCTAATATGCTAACATCGCTATGGACTAGAGCAACCTAATAATTCGCCGTGTGAACTATTTCTTATGTAATTACGTTGCCTAAAAATGTACGTTGCATCCGTTTCATTCAATGTATTGTAATTAGTGCACAACAGCGAACAGGGTCGTCAAACGTTACGCTTACATCGACCGACCCACCCCCACGAACCCCCCAAAAACCACGCTTTCTCCGGCCTTCCTTCACCCATTCCGAGCGATGCGTTACTTTCCCATGCGCACACACACGTAAATGCCAGGTTTTGAGCGAACGTTACATTGGGTCCCTGCGCACCCCGCGTCCACATGTAGTAACATTTAGTGGCTGAATGCGCTACACCGATGTCCCATTACTGGCACATTCGTGGGACTTCAAGCTAATAATGGCGCCCATGTCTATAAATAGATGTGATTTTAAATGTCGTCGCAACTCTCCCGTGTTTTGCGGCCCATGTGCGAGCACACTGCAAACCTTACCTACATTGTCCACATGGCTATTTTGGAACGTTGCGTGCGATCGCCATGCTGTGTTTTCCCCGTTTAAAATTATTGATTGGATTTTTGCATGTCTTATTCTAGTGAGATACCTAACATGTACTATTTTTACTTTTATCTGATCATTCTAACTGTAATTTTATACACTTTGCTGAATGTGTGCTGTGCCCATTATGAATCAATTCATTGAAATTGCATGTTTTGTGTGTGCGCGCGCGACTGGGTGTGTGTGTGTGTGTGTGCGCGTGTGTGTGCATGCGTGTGCCTGTGCTTTGAAATTGTATATCATTGTTGACATGTTGCCAACGTTTGCTACTGTTTAGTCATTCAATTCTTCATGCTTTTCTTTTTCATAAAGGTTAATGTTGGACGAAGAGAGAATGGCAGAAGAAGTCGAAGTGTTGTTAATATGAAGCTCAGATGTGTGAATGCATGCGAAAAAACATGGAAGAAAAAACGTGGAAGAAAAAACTCGCCGAAGGGTCCGAAGTTGTGGGCAGAGTCAGATGGGTGGATGGAGGAAGAATGAAAATTGGAAATTTGAAGAAAGAAGAATTTAATGGAAGTTAATGAAGTAAACACGGGAATGTGGTTCGTGAGTTGCGTCAGCTCTAAGTAACTACTACTACTGGTCTTTTTTGTCTGCGTGCATGTTACACTTACACACCCCTCCTTGTACAATAGTCCTCTAGCATAATCTGTCAGTAATTGTACATGCTCACATAGAAATAATGACAAATAGGATTTCTCATCAAAACAAGTAATTTGTATTTGGGACCGTCGGTGGTCATGGAAGTCTTGTGGTCGGAGTTTGTACCTATGTGCCTGCCCTTACTTTTTTACACTGGCTACGATCCAGGCCCCATTTGGACAGAACAGATTCTCCGACCATGAGACTTGGTGATCCATTGACTCCACTTAATTAGCCCTGGGACTATGTCGGTGAACCAACCTTAAGGAATGCAGGCTTACTTGCCACATCTGTTAAATAGAACAACTTGTTTGACTCAGGATTATTAAATTCGCTTTATTAAATTAGATGGCGTTAACTTTGCTCGTGGCCTATTTCACTGGTAACTTGGGTAAAACTTGCTTATTTTTATGTGCTTGATCAAATGTGACCATTAAGTAATGCTTTATATGAAAATGGCACAATTGAACAACTGGCATACCCGGGCCTCACGTTTGACTAATTTCAACAACACAAACTGTTAAACCTTGCTGGAAATGCCTGGACCTTGGTTCCTTTTAGTAGCGTGATAGTCTGTAACTTAAGCTTTTAGAAAAAGTAGTGCAAGCTGAATAAATTCCAATTGTCCAACACATGTGAGGAGGTCTACAGCCTCTAGTGGGATTTGTAATTTGAGGATAGGCTTCAGTCTGGTTTCACTAGTTTTCTCGATGCCATTGATTCTGATAGGTGACGTGGGGGCAGTAGGCCTGTCTTCCTGCATAGATTGGTTCTTGATGTGCCCACAGCTTTACAAAATGCCATCTAACTCCACAACACATAGTCTCCTTTCACACGTGTCTTAGGTTATTTTCAAATTTAAATTCACTTCACATCCACACATCCTGCAAGGGGGAGCTGTTGTATGCATCAAGATGTGGACGGAATCATTTTTGAATCAATTAATACTTGATTTAAAAAATATGGCAAAATGGCCAGAACAAAATGAGCAGTTTGCTTGCCAACGTTTGGTAGAAACTAAGATTGTTGGCTAGTTGAACTTAGCATTAGAAAATGGCTTGCTCAATTGTCTTGACTTGTGTGGAAAAACATGGCTGCTAATGTGCTTGTTGCACATTATTTCCATTTCTAGTACCATCTATTTCCAGAACTAAGAAATGTGTTTGGCAACCATTTGAACATCTAACTTGTGGCAATGTATGATTCCAGGGTGAATCCCGAAGCATCGATGATACTGCTGTACTTTTTTTGGGATCCCAATGGATTCTAATCAAATCCTGGGGTGCCAATTTCCTTTCTAACACAACCCAGATTTCTGTGCTATGCTTAATTTTAATTGTTTTATAAGATACACACATGTATACACACACACTTACTTTGTGATTTATTTTTTTCCTCATACTACACACAGCACTGTATTTAATTGCAATCCTAAACATTTAAATTGTGCCATGTATGCTGTGACTTATACAAACACTTAATCACCTTGCCTAGTGGCACAGCTGTGAGCACAAATTAGGTCAGTACACGCAGTGCGTGTTGTAACACAACGCGTGTGTGGTTTATTCAGGAGCAGCGCTCTGTCTCGCGCAGCGTCAGTCCACGTGACTCCAGGAAGTCGGCTAGCCGCTCGCCAGCCCGCTCAAAAGATGGATCCCGGCGCTCCCGCTCAAAGTCGGCATCTCGCTCCCGTTCCAAGTCTGGGTGAGTGTCCAAGAAGTAAATCGATTCATGCTTAAGATAATGAATCTATGCCCCCCTCAGAAACCTTGCTATCGGCATGTCCCATGCAAGTAATGCAACTAAAAGCGGTGGTGTTGACTTGAATTTCAAACTTGGATTTTTTTCAAAAATAAATTCTTGATTCAGATTCTGAGGATACCCTCTTACATGCAGATACAATAACAAATACAGTTGGGGCTGTTTTTTTTTTCTTCTATGCGGCAGTATTTATTTTAAAGCTTGTATTGACATCAAATTCAATCTGAATCGAATTGGGGCCTTATCGAATCTATTCAAGAAAGAGATTCTCCAGTCGTATTCCACACTGGCCTGGTGACATTTCCATATGTTGTGGTCTATGGCAGGGCTATTGAACTACTTTGCTCAGAGGGCCACATTGTCAGAAACGTTATGGGCCAGGGGCCGAAGCAGATGCTCACTTAAACTACAGCACATTTCTAGTGCATCTGTTGAGGTAAAGAACAGAATCTATTAGGCTGAAGTTGCTGAACGCTCAAACAAATTTCTAGTGTTTCTGGTGAGGTAAAAACAGCATCCCAGATAGATATAACATGACCGAATTTTTTTGAATTATTCCGTGGGCCAGAAAAAAGTCATTTGCGGGCCGGCAGTTGGAATAGCCCTGGTTTATGGCCTTCCAAACTCAAGACAATAAAATGCATATTATTTTTATATTGAGATCCTTCAGTATGGGCTAGTGAAATATCACAGTGATATCTCACACAAATGCCTCCTTGGTACGTACCACTAAAAATGTTGTTGTACACAATCTTTCAAAGTCCTGTTGACTATAATCTCGAAATATATCACTATTATTTTTTAAAATTATTGCCCATACTAGACACACCCATGTCTAGTATGTCTAGCATTCCTGGTGCCAGCCATGGCGTGAAGGCTAGCACGGCTTCCAGTGACACCCTCTGGGAAAAGGTGGGTATTTTTGAAAGTTTGTTTATCAAGTTATTTCCATGGCGCCCATAACACACAAATTCATTTTTGCTCCACTTTGCTCTCATCAGCGCTGTGGAACACTCATTCGCTGAGGCTGTGTGTGTTCGCACAACTGTGGACAGCTTATTCCATTAATAGGATCTCTACATTCTAGGCAATGAAGGCCTTGCTGGACAGTGAAGGTTCGGCGATCCATAAGACTTGAAACATTGGTTGTTCATGTTTTCTGTTTCCATACAGATCACGTTCGCACCGTGGCTCTCGCCGCCACCACAGCCGCTCCCGGTCTCGCTCGAGATCCCACCGCCGTTCCCGCAGCCACAGTCATTCGCCCATGTCCAACCGCCGGCGCCACATTGGCAATCGGGTAAATCATCACTTTTATTTTCCTGCGCAACTTTGTGTGTTCATTGTTCCCATTGGCTGCTTGTTTTCACATTTGTTTACAAAGCAAATGTGAAAATGCCTAGCAAGGGCTGCAACTCACGATTATTCTAATAGTCTATTAGTTTCCGATTATTGAACTGATTAGTTGACTAAACTTTAGGATTTTAGGATGGAGAAAATACTCAAAATATTCACTATGTGAAAAATTTACTTTTTTTTTTTTTTTTTTTTTTTTTAAGATGACTGAAATTGTTAAACTGTGATTGGCTAATTTTCACAGACTTGAAAGCAAAATATTAGTTGGTTTACAAAAACCAGCAGTCTGCTCTCTGGGCTTATGTTTTTTTTTTGCCGTGTTCGGTGGGATTATAAATTTCATTCTTTGGGCTCTGTCTCCAGGCTAACCCGGACCCTAACTGCTGCTTGGGAGTGTTTGGCCTGAGCCTTTACACTACTGAGCGAGACCTGAGGGAAGTGTTCTCAAAGTACGGCCCGCTGGCTGACGTCTGCATAGTCTATGATCAGCAGTCCCGCCGTTCCCGTGGTTTCTGCTTTGTCTACTTCGAGAACAGAGATGACGCCAAAGAGGTTGGTCTAGTCATAGCGATGCTGTGTGTGATCAATTTGCCCACTTTGTAGCACTTAACTCTTGGACATTTATCTAGATCCTGCCCCCGTCGTTTGTTGCATGCTGGGGCTATCGGTGTAGTGGAGGTGATGGGATTTAATTCATTAATGTCAGGAAGTACTTTTAACTTTACTAGAACACACTTCGGCCATTTGTTGACTCATGTCATTGGGTCACCTTCCCTCAAAATAGTCAATGTCAATCGATTAGTGACATGTTTTCCGACTATATCTTTGAACGCCCAGCCGTAACACTAAATCTTGTACTCTTATACTCTATGGAACATGTTATTTTAGTAGTATGTGCTGTTGTTGTTTTTCACTTTGGCCAAATAAACATTTTAACCTATGGAAAGTAATCTGCATCGGTGGTCATCAGTTGTCACTTTCCACCACCATGGGCTGGTGAAATGGCGCCCCCTTTCTTGATACAATCATAACGCCACTAGTATTGCACAATGTCGCGCATCGAAATAGTATAGTGCCCATTTTGTGAATTTCATGATAATGCTTTATTATGGAATATGGGTGTTACTAATGCAACTACTAGAGGCAAGAAGGAAGATTCTTTGCTGGTATAACACATCTTTTATACATTCATTATATTATTGGTTGGTTAATCGGTTATCTATTTCATCATTGACATACGTATTTAGAGAGAAGTAAAAGAAACTGACAATGAATATTCAGAGATAGGGGTGTTCGATCTGACGATTCAAACCCGTCCCACGATTCTAAGCAGTCTCGATCTGCCATTTCTAATAGATCGGTAGAACCGCGATACACACTGAAACTAGCGCTCTAACACCCGAGGACTCGCTGCTTGTGTCGGGCAGACACACGCCATCAACCCGCTGCTGGTAGCATTCTAACACGCGAGGACTCGCTGCTTGTGTCGGGCAGACACACGCTATCGACCCGCTGCTGGTAGCATTCTAACACCCGAGGACTCGTTGTTTGTGTCGGGCAGACACACGCTGTAGACCCGCTGCTGGTAGCGTTCTAACACCCGGGGGCTGTCGACTCTGCAGCGTGTTGTGCGTCTGTGTTCGCCCCGAAGCGGAGGAGGCTGAAGTTGTGGAGTTGGGCGAATGTAGAGCCAACTTCAGCTTCCTCCGTTCGGCGGAGAGGGTGCCGAGTAGTGCTGCAGCCGGCGCGGACTCGCTCCGTAACGCGGTGAACACAGACAATACGCTGCCGAGACCCGCAGCGGACTCCCAGCGTGACGTGCTCTCTGCCGGTTTTGAAGTATTTGCGCCGGTTCACTGTGATGGAAACCAAACCGAGTTTTGCCTCCGACATGGCAAACGCCACAAGTGTTGTTTTGGTCAAGCGGATGAAGAAGCGTGACGTGTCACGAGTGGGCATGGTATTAAAGCATAGAAATACATAGATAGAACGCTACGAAACCTGTTATACGAAGCGTGTTGTAGATATAACAATGCTAATATAAATTATAATGTGTATAAAT
>OMKY01201386.1:0-13505 GCA_900302395.1 Bregmaceros cantori
TATACAGTATATGAGAGACACCCTACACGCGACTTCTTACGGTGGTACTGTCCGCTAGGGGCGCCAACACAGAGTCAGAATGAATGGGATCCTATGGGAGCTGAAATAAAAAATATTAACGCCGAATGTGGCGCATTTGTGAAATCTTGATCGCCCGCACTCAATTAACCGATAATTATCCCTGCAATAGACATTAAAAATCAATTAGAAACAATCTTTAAATAGGTTAAAACAGGCTGCTAATATTGGAATATTTGTATTGGAATTCCCATAGGGCTCGGTTTTCTGAGACTAGGCTCCACCAGCCTGAGGCCCATACCAACCCGGAAGTAGACACAGACATCATAACGAATGTGGTGTCCATTTTTATATACAGTCTATGGACTTTGTCTAGCGTCACAGAATTAAAAAGTGTTTGGCTGAATGAAATAAAGATAACCCACCAGTGGTCTCTGAAAAATTGACACATTGATAAACTTACGTTTATCATAAACTTAGCAGTCCGATGGTGTCTGACATGTCATGTAGTCGCAGTCACACTTGTACGGTGAGCAGAAGCTTTTGAAAATAAAAAAATCCCACTGTGTACGCCTGGCTTTAGCCTGCCTCTCTCTGTCACTGCTGTTTGTCATGGGACATGTACATCAGCATTCTGCTCATAGCACGCACATGCTTGTCTATGTAGCACGTGAACGTGTGTATGTTGTGTATGCGTTGTGTATGTGTGCGTGTTTGTGGTGTGCACGTAGCACACTGTAGACGTTGTCTATGTAGCACATGTGCGTGTGTATGTTGTGCATGAAGCAATTGTGCGTGCGTGTGTTGTGTTCGTAGCACACTGTAGACGTTGTCTAGGCGGCACGTGTGCGTGTGTATGTTGTGTATGTAGCACGGGCGTGTGTGTAAGTTGTGTATGCAGCACGTGTGCGTGTGTGTACGTTGTGTATGCAGCACGTGTGCGTGTGTGTACGTTGTGTATGCAGCACGTGTGCGTGTGTACGTTGTGTATGCAGCACGTGTGTGTGTGTTGGGTATGCAGCACGTGTGCGTGTGGATTATCCGTGTTTCTTTAAGGAGCCTGGAAACTCTCTGGAGATGCTGCCGTTATACACGTCTGACTGACGGCCGAGTGGCTTGGCGACATATGCACACCAGGCACTTCACCAAGCGTTTCCTACTCCCTGCCTCAACACAGCGCCGTGCGGCCTGGGAGCGAGAAGGAATCAAACGCACCCTGCAGTGGACGTGTCAGAGTTGCGAGACTAAGACACATTAACACACTGTGCAACAAGGGACAGAGGGTGTGAACAGAACCGGATTAATAGAATGCGCTAGTGCTCCGGCCCCTGGCCCTCTGAGCAAGGTAGTTGAATATCCCTGCGCTAGGGGGTGGGCCTACGGTCTTTACAAAATACGATTTTTTGAAAATGTGCAAAAATGTGGAGCTAAAAATTATCATGTCCTGAGTACTAGGGGTATCATCGGTGTACACTGGCTGTGTCCGAAATCGCTCCCTATCCCCTACTCCATACCCCCCATATAGTGCACTCACTTATAGTGCACTCAACAGCAACGGCTGAGATTTCGGACACTAGAGTCGGCACCGTTGAAAATTATTATAAAATATAATTATAAAAAATATCATCATAAAATTCAACAATCATCACAAAAAGCCAAAAGTACTTTACATTTATAACTATTTGCCGTGGTCGGTCGCTATTTACTCCCGCCGTGTCATTTTTATTAAGTTTAGGTCATTTTTAAAACATCTCGCAATGCATTATGGGTTATATTGCTCCGTCTAGGGTACATCTAATGCTCACTACTTTTTGTGGTGCATTGTGGGATACTTTCAGTGCACTATATAGGGTACATGGAGAATTCGGACACCCCTACAAAATGTTGTGCGCCCCATATAGAGCACTACATAGGGGATAGGGAGCGATTTTGGACACAGTCACTTATTAAAAATATTACAAGCAGCAGCTTATAGGAAGTGACCCACCTTAGCCTTGCCCGTGCTCTGCAGGATGTGAACCAGAGCGCTGGCCATCTCCTCCTTGCTCTTGACGCTGATGGCGGGTTCCAGCGCCGAGCACAGCGCCATGTAGTGGTTGGTGGTGTACTCTGCAAATTCCTTGTATAGTTCCATGGGTAGTATGCTCATGCTCTGGTAGCGCGCCTTAATGCGGATGGTGGGCTGGGCGGCGCCGGCCTTGCCCTTGGCTGGGTTGGGGATGTTCAACGGGTACCATTTCTCCACAAACTGGCGTCCGCTGACGGAGGTCACGGGGATGCTGACGGAGCCGACGTAATTGTTCTTGTCTTTCTTCTTCTTCTTGTCCGTGTCCTGAAAGGGCAATCAACAGGTTAACTCATTCACTACCAGCCTACATTTCCCCTTTACCAATGGATTCCCATATATATCGCAGAGGTGGGTGTCTGTGCGCGTGTGTATGTACATGCGTGTGCGAGTGTGCACGTGCATGCGCTTCAGCACGTGTGTGCGTGCAAGCACGTGATGACCACAAATGGGAGAGGGAGAGAAATAAATTGCAGGCTTAGTTTGAACACTTGAGAGCGATAGAGCAGTGTGCACGTGCGCGTACACATGTACGTACGTGAGAATGTGCGCGCGTGCACGCAAGAGACCATCACAAACGGGAGAGGGAGAGAAAGAAAGTGCAGTCTTAGTTTGAACACTTGAGAGCGATGGAGCAGGGTGGGCGTCTCATGCGTGCACGCACGCACATGCTCACGCGGATACACGTGCACACAAGCTCGCACATGAATCCGCAAATATTGAATGTTTTTCATACGTTTTGACAAACACTTTAAAATACATAATATAATAATCCAAAGTGTATATTAGTGTTGAGCATCCAACATTGTCAGTGTTCGGGCACCACAAACCAAATTTTTTTACATTTTTACAAAAACGAAGGTTTTTTGTAAAAATGGTTCAGCCCTATTACAGTCTATCCATAGAGCATGGTATCTGGCCCAATCTTATTCTATGTCAACTGCAGTGTCCAGATCTTAGATCCCATACAGAATCCATTGATCAGTTGTCATGCACGAACCAATCAAGATCACTTTGTAAAGTGACTCAATCAAGCCCCAGGACCACTATCAGTGACTCAACAGAGACTCACACTCCCCGAAACACAGGACACTCCCTCACACCTGGATGATGACATCAACAGATAACACCACTGTACAAAAAGCTACATCAGGGCCATTCAGGACACGTACAAGTCCTGAATGGCCCTAGTATGTTTGTTATTTTACTTTAAAAAAATCCAGTGGATTGTTTTATATCCATATTCCAGTTTTATTTTAATAATGTTTTTCCCAGCCCATTCAGGCTGTTTTTTTCCAAGCTTTATTTATTAGGGTTAGTGGAAACGGGTGAAGAAGGGGTGCAGACATGCGGGAAATACGTCAGTGGTGGGATTCGAACCACCGACTCACCGCGCCATTGAGGCATAAGCGCGCTATCCAGCGCTCCGCCTAACCGACTGAGCTACTGGGCAGCACCATATTCCAGTTTTAAACATTGTTGTTCATTTCCCGAATGTGAATCCCGGTTGTCTGTGTAATTAAACTTACAAAACGTATTCCTGGTACGTGGTATCAATCCTGACAGAATGGTTTAACCATATACACAAAATATTCCTCAACATGCGGTAACACGCAACGAGAGAGAGCCTGAACCTTCGTGTCTTTACGTCGAGCATTAATCTTTCGCTACGTAACGTGCGGCGGTAAATAGGCGCTAGTGGCGGTGTAGCAACGGAGCAATCGGGCAGTTGGCGGACTTCACATCCAAGCAACTTGTTTGTTTGGATTATAATTTCAGTTGCAAGATAATAATTTGATTATCTTTAGAATATTTTTATCTATTTTAGCCCCAAACGTGGCTAAATTACAAATTGTTGGCATATTCTAACCATCTAAAATCGTTATGTATTTATATACAGAAAATAAATCACATTTATGACAATTTTAGACACAAATGGTGTCACCTCAACTTTACGCACTTGCATAGTTAAATGAATTGCATTTTGCTTCGATTGGGGTTTGTCTATGGCTCAGATGACAGTATGTGGTAAAGGGACTAAGGATACATGCTATATTATAAAGTACTCAACAGACAACATTGTAAGTTACATTGTAGGTCTAGGATTCCAGAACATCTACATGTTTTGGCATCAGTGACCCCATGACCTTGGCGCAGGTTTGCACTCTCTGAGTGCTCCTAGTTGTATAATGCATTATCAACTGATCGTTGCTACTTTGACAATATTGTAATGAGATGCACCAGCGCGGTGCATGCTGGTCTGACACCGTTGGTGTCTCAGCATGTACCAGCGTGGTCCTTAAATAGAGTCCGAACGAACCTTGGCAATAGCTGAGTTCAGCTATTGCCGATGTAAGTTCCTCTATTCCCAGCTCCTCCACGAGGGGTCAGCCTTTCGTTACAATATGAAAATATGTAACGTTCTTTTCATTCAAGAACAAATATTCAATTGAAAGAGTATCCCAGCGGTCGACCTTGTACAGGTGTACTGTGATGCTGTAGACGGCCGGCAGGTTGTTGAACTCAAAGTGCTCGCCCCAGAAGACGTTGTCGGACTTCAACTTGCAGGTGGTGCGGGCGTACAGCGCCTGGTCCAGACACAGCTCACAGAAATACTTCTTCTTGGCAGGAAGGTCCTTGGCTTCGATGATCCACAGACGCAGCAGGTTCTCGACACGCCGACTGTTGTCCTGAGGAGACACCGGGGGCCAGACGCACCGTTAAACATCACTGAGCGAGGCGTAGGGTATTGCTTGGATGGAAATCTCCAAAACCTCCCTCTGTGGGTTCGTGGCTGAAGGATATGATGGGATTTTTAAAATTGGAAAAGATTAAATTTACTATCAGAGCCTCAACAGCTAAATAATTTTCCCGTTGGCAACCATTTATTAATTACTTTGAAAACCAGAGAATATGAACACTTCTATTCACTTCACCTCTCTGTATCCTTCATCTTTCTACCATGCTGTGTGATTATGGGGGCATCAAGTACAAAAGTCACATAAAACCACACATGTGTAGTTTTTTGTTTAATTCGTTTAATTTTCTTTTTCTTTTCTTTTCTGTCCCCTTTTTTATTTTCTTCATCCTTTTCTTTTTTCTTTGTAGAAGCAGGGTTTGGGGAGGGAAAGGGCTTGAAAAGCAGGAGAAAAAGGGAGAGAATCTTTCCATACTTGTAATTCATGACATGGTTGATGTTTGTTAATTCTTAACTTCTATTAAGAGGGAAATAATGAATACTCCAGCCCCAGAAAGCTCCAGACCTCACTAGGAGCACATGGCAATGTGAAAGGTGGCAAACAGACAGTGGAAAACACTCCGGCTGCTTAAAATAAACACATTATGTTCCTCAAGTACACCATCTTCCCAGCTGGTTTTTAAACAAGTTAAACTATGCTCAGTGAGACGCTGCATATTTTAGGCAAACAAATGCATCTGTCGTCGCGAGCAAAAATATAAACATGAACAATGTTTCCAAAAACAATATGGCTTCATGGGTCCACCAGTTTAAGACTGGATCACCAAAACTAGTAATTATTTCTTCAGTAAACCGCTTTAGAAAAGGAAGAAATAATTAATTATTTCATCAAGAAAAGATTATTTCTTTCCTCAGTGAACCGCTTTAATAACGTATGCCAGTTATTAAGTTATTATTCGTTCTTTTCAATAATAACACAAAAACAACCGTTGGGTTGTTTGCATATCCCGTGTTCAAAATCCCACTTGTATGACGCATTACATACAACAGTGTTTTTCGACTTCTCAAACTTTTGAAAACAAAAAGTTCTTACGCACTGAAAGCAACGCATGTGAAAGATTAATCCACAATATACAGTCCTTTTACTGTCAGGCTACCCAATGCCTACCATGTTGGTTAGTGAGCAAATGACACAAGTATCACAAGAACACTCGCAAACTAGTCCCCCTGATTTCCACTAATAAAACTCCCGCAGTTGATTTCTGTGGAAACCAATCAAATCTCACATAACACGTGACATCCATACTCAAAATACAGAACCAGTTTGGAAGTGATTAATGGCTTTAATCTGGCAGATACTTGAGTCACTCCAACCTGTTGATTACAATGGGGAATCAACAGGGCTTGGACGCGCGCGCACATGCATGGAACACTGGCAATGTACGAGTAATATTAGGACAATGAAGAACACATTTCAGTTTGAATTTTCGGTGGTCTATCCCTTTACTCCGACGCAGCCCCATAGTTTGTCTTGTCACTGTGGCTTGGATCACAGCACATGCAGCGCCATGAGATAACTTCCTATCATTTCCGGTCAGAACAATTGTTCCATTTGAGACCGTACTAAACCAGTAGCCGGGCAAGCCAGCACAAATACATCGTCCACGCATCGCATACGACTAGAATGATCATTTGGTCTGGATTGAAGCCTCCACACCAAAGTGTTGTGGAGGCTTCGAACAAGTCCCGCCTTAACGAGGCGCTGATTGGCTGACCTGAATTTGGGGGACTGTCTAATTTGTCTAGGGCTGCAACTAACGATTATTTTGATAATCTATTAATCAGCCATTTTTACTGGCGATTAATTGATTACTCGGTTCATTTTCCTTTAAAATCGGAATGATTATTAGGATTAATTATGATTTTGAAACATTACTAAAAGTTTGCAATGTTAATATTACAAACTTTTTGCTGTTTCTCTATCTCCATTTTATAGTAATAGCATGAAATAGCCTACTCTTACAGGCTAAATTATAACATATTGGGCTTTCACGCAAGCTTACGTGTTATCGTATTGAGGCCTTGACACTGGAAAAATTGTATTGGGAACAACATATATTCAACATGTTTGAGCGGAGAATAGGTCAAACCATGAAACCATTAATCGCTGCCGATTAATCGATTATCAAATTAGTTGGCGATTATTTCAATAATCGATTATCATCGATTAATCGGTTGCAGCTCTAAATTTTTCTGCTGGATGGTCTGGTTGCGTGCGATGCATGCGCGGTTCATCTAAATCCCGACACAGTGCACTAAAGCCTGGGGCGTGGAATACAGTGCACTATATTTCAGTGCCCTGACACGAGTGCATGAGACGCAGAGTAAAACATGTTGACGAGCTTCCATGAACGCTGACAACAGACATTGACCTCTGACCTTGTTGGGGTGGACGGCTCTCCGCAGGTTCTCCATCCACTTGTCTCTCTCGGCTGACGACCGACACGAGAAACACTTGCTGCCTGTCGACGTGGTCACCTGGGGAACACAAAACACAAGGTTTAATGTATGGGGCAGAAATAAAATCTGGGGCGCGGTGGGAGGGTGGTTATCAAGCACGCCCCCCCTGCCCCAGATCATAGGTCGAGCAGTGCCGCAGGTTCTCATCCCCTCTCCAGCTTTTCTGACATGTGTCTCCCCGACTCTTCATCCCAGTTTCTGATTTACTCCTATTACTATCTCTCAATAAAAGAATGAAAAACCAGCACTTGTACACCAAAACATTTTTTAAAAATTGAAAATCAATTTAGGATTTTATTAAAACATCAATATTTATTAAAATATCATAAATATTAGTCTCAGGGAATGTGCATGTGTCTTATGTGTGCTGTATAATGTGGTGCGTAGATATACAACGGCAGTGGACGCATACAGACTGATGCAAACGATTAAATTGATTTTAAAAAACGGACAAAAAACATTTGAATCACCCACCTCTAGTTTTATTTGTCATACTTTTACCATATGTAGAATTAAAAGCATAGCTTAGCCCCATGGGCCCATATTTGAGTGTGAAAATAGTAGGCACTAAAAATCAACATATTTCATTTTGTTTAACAACTCAGACTTGTCAGTTTGCTTTTATCTTCAGCCGGTCCATAAGACCGAGCTTTGCTAGCAAAGTAAAGCTGTACGCAGAATGAGTGCACGCTAAGATCAGCATGACTTTTTGGTGTTGTTTCTCCGACTACAGATTTATGCAATCAAATAATTAAGAATTAATCTGAAGACATTAGGGGTGAAACTATTTCATTTCTGAAAATCCCAAATATGGTTAATAGTATTGCTAAAGAAACATGAATATGAAGAAAAACATCAACATATTAGCGTTATTAGCGTATAAATTAATTGTATTCGTAAGTTTGTGTCTAGTAATTAACTTAATTCTAGTACTGTTTGCTAATGTGAACCTAAATTTCAGGTTGAAAAGATTCATTTCTGTGTCACTAGGAATATTTGGTGGATTTTTTTAAAGGAAAGATATCTAACCGATTAATCGTTTGAATAATCGCCAACTAATCGACTATTAAAATAATTCTTGGTTGAATCCTTAGAGGCGTCGCCCGTAAGAGCGGCCGAGCTCCATCGACCGGCAGCATCGAAGCGCGTCCCCCCGGCGCGTGATGTCGACATGACAACAGACCCGGAGGAGACGCTGCCTCCGTCTCCAGACGCAGAGGTGTCACAGGCTTGTCAGAGGCCTTTTACGACTGCACCATTGACTCCCATTGAACGGTGAGAGCTGACAGAACGCCGTCAACCTCTTCACAAAGAGCCCATTAGTGAAGTTGTGTGGAGAAACTCTCCTTCTATTCCCGCTCTGCAACTCAGGCTCTTGCAAAGATACAACGGTTGTGTCCGAAATGTTCCCTATCTCCTACTCCCTACTCCCCATATAGTGCACTCACTTATAGTGCACTAAACAGCAGCGGCCGAGCTTTCGTACGCTAGTCGCCGCCGCCAAAATTATTATAAAATGTGCTGCCCAGTAGCTCAGTCGGTTAGGCAGTGCACTGGAAAGCACGCATATGCCTTAATGGCGCGGTGAGTCGGTGGTTCGAATCCCACCACCGACATATTTCCCGCATGTCTACCCCCCAGTTTCACCTGTTTCTAACCCTAATAAATAAAGCTTGAAAAAAACATCCTGAATGGGCTGGAAAAAACATTAAAAAAAACCCTCAGCAGAGGGTGTATTGTGATAAATGGCCGAAACACCCCGTGATGCTGTGGTACACAACTGATGATGTGTCCCACTGCAAAAGCTGTCCGGAGCCCTCCCTTCCTACAAGCAATATCAGGGATTTTAACACCAATCCTTTCAATGAATCTGTGGGATACTTTCAGTGCACTATATAGGCTACATGGAGAATTCGACAAAATGGCGTGCGCCCCATATAGTGCGCCATATGGGGGATAGGGAGAGATTTCGGACAGGGCCATTTACTTGAAAGCGGGCCCATAATAGATGTTTTGTCACCGGCACGTAACCTAGCAACTTATCTATTCCAATTCCAAGGTTCCACTCTAATGGACCCTTTGTCTGTGCCTGATTATGAATATATTTCTGCATGATTAAATAAATACCAGCGCGCCGCCTCTTGGCGGAATATGATTGTGCAATCAGCACAAAGATTTGGCAGCTGTTCTTAAATTGAATGCATACAGGCCGAGTTCGAAATCGCTCTCTTTCCCCTACTTCCTATATAGTGCACTCACTTATAGTGCCTCCACAACAACGGCCGAGATTTCGGACACTAGAGTCGGCGCCGTCAAAATTATTATAAAATATAGTTATAAAATCAAACAATCATCGGAAAAAGTCAAAAGTACTTACATTCATAACAATTTACGGTGGTCGGTCACTATTTACTCCCGCTGTGCCATTTTTTGGGAGTTTAGGTCATTTTTACTATATCTCGCAATGCATTATGGGTTATATTGCTTTGTCTATGGTACATCGACGCTCACTACTTTTTGCGGTGCAGTGTGGGCTACTGTCAGTGCACTATATAGGGGACATGGAGAATTCGGACATCCCTACAAAATGCTGTGCGCCCCATATAGTGCATGTATTGGGCTGCTTTGAAGTATCGTCTTTAACCGCTAGGCCTGCCCCTAAAATACCTATTCCTATTAAATTCATAGAATTATGTTTTCCGGTAACGTCAATAGTGTTTTTACGTCATGGCTGGGTGGCAGCAAACAAGTAAGCAAGTATACGTATGGTATAACCACATCACATCCATTATATGGGCTTAAATACAATGGAAGTCATTAGGCCACCATCTGCTGACAATTGATAGCAGATTAATAATAGAACACTTTTAAACTGACAATGTTTTGCAAACATCGCTCTCTGCCTGTTTGTCTGACCGCCATAATGTCTGCTGTCGCCAAACCAATTGCTAGTCTGGCAAGCCAAATTCAGCGTCTAGCGATGTGCAATTCGTGGACGATGTATTGGGTCTGGCTTGCCAGGCTAACCAATTTCCGCATAGCATAAACATTCACCGTACCGTTACACTCACTAATGTGGACAAAGTCCCTGGTTTATAGACATAGTAAAAATACAATATAATAAAGCATAAAGAACAGTGCTTTAGGCTGATTAATACCAATGGTACCACATCCAACAATTCAGCAGTAAAATCTCTTCATGGACAAATCAAATATATAAAAACCTTGTATAGAGGAAGGGTCTGGTCAGGCTCTGTGACGCAGAGGGTTAGAAAAATTAGAAAATGGAGCCTTTACACTAAGCCTATCACTAAAAATGAAAAACAGTGCGTGGGCCTAAAGAAATAACATAAGTTATTTCTTTAGGCCCAAGTTTGTCTTTTTTCTAATAAAACTTCTTAAATTAAAATATAGTAAATATACTTCACTGAACGGGGATAATATCTGTTTTAAATATAATTAATATGAATAACTTAATATTAATTAATAATAATGAAGACAACATTGTTATTTATTTTCAATTAAACATCTATATGCTGCTGGGTTCGTGTTGGCCGAGTGGTTATCGACACCGCACATAACGCGACCCCATTCATGTTAGTGCCGCTGCGTCTACCGCAGCGTCCGCAGTGTCGCGAGTTCGACTCCGCTCGTCGACTTGTCTGCAATGTCTACCCCCGATCTCTTCAACCCAGTTTCCGACTAATCCTATCCAATAAAGATGGAAAAATGGCACTGACGCCAGAAAAAATAACTTAAAAACATCTATATGCTGCTGGTTTTAACAAAATCGTATTGAATCACACACTGACATATTATACTTATAATCTCAAATATCGACATGCTCGCTACGTCTCTCTCTATCTTTCCCTTTCCACCTTCAATCTTTGCTTGCATGAAGCCGGACGGTCAGCAATTTCCTCCATAAACCAGTCCGCAGATCATGTGCGACCCGAACCGCGAGTCTTGACCCGTACGGATCACGGACCAACTCTACCATTAATCATGGATTTTATTGTTGATGGATTCGTCATTCACTTTTTAAAACATTCTCGCGGTACCAAGCAAGGTAGGTAGGGTTTAACTAATTTAACAAGGAATTAGGGGAAGCTGAAAGAAGCAGAGACAACGTCGTGACAAGGTCTGGTGTTCTGTCAGCTCAGTCAGGACACAACCTACCGAGCCTTAAACACACCAGCACTGGTTCGGTGCTATGATGATGCACAGTCTGCTACAAACAGAGATAATGATCATTGTGAAATATGATGATGTCTCAAATTTCCCCTGAATTAAGATTTGGTCAGAGGATCAAAATGTTAGTTTGGCTCCAGGTCATGCTTATGGTTAGTTAGTTAGGTTGATATGGTCAGGTTGATATAGTTAGTCAGGTTATGGTTAGTTAGTTAGGGTTAGGTTGATATGGTCAGGTTGATATAGTTAGTTAGGTTATGGTTAATTAGTTAGGGTTAGGTTGATGTGGTCAGGTTGATATAGTTAGTCAGGTTATGGTTAATTAGTTAGCGTTAGGGTTGATGTGGTTAGTTAGGTTATGGCTAATTAGTTAGGGTTAGGTTGATATAGTTAGTTAGGTTATGCTTAGTTAGTTAGGGTTAGGGTTGATGTGGTTGTGAACATGTCGGACCTCGAAGCAGTAGTCTTGACCCAAGATACTGCTGTGGACCGGCTTGATGAGGACCTGGTCCTCCATGCTGAGGTCCAGAGCCTCCACCGCACTACTGGGACACAGCAAGGACTCGTGAGACCGAGATTCCTTCAGCCTCGTCATCAGATGAGATCTGGAGTGAGACAGAGTGATGTTCATGTTAGGAATGAGGCATAGCTATGGATAGTGTCCAAACGCTCATCAAACAAGGTCGCAAACTGCAGCAATGGTACTCCAAAATGTCAAATCATGTACACGTTGACACTAGCATCGTCCACGCATCGCACATCGCTAGACGGTACATTGAGTCTGGGAAAATCAGGCGGACTTCGTCCATATACGGGCTGAATTAAATTATTCAGGACCAGGACCAGACATACCTAACTGGACCGAACCAAAGAACTTTCCTGGTGTGAAAACACCTTAAGAATGAGGTATGCTTACTACGAGCATACTCACTCATGTGCTAAACGTTATGTACTGAAATCCCCAATTCTATGCTTACTGAACCAATCTGCAGCACACCTAATCTTCTCTGCTGGGTTGATCAAGCACATTCATTCATGTACTGGAAAGGTTGTAGTGAATTCCCCTACGACAAGCATGACTGTCAATAGACCATTTCAAAGACTTCATCATCATTGGCGCTATGACTGCACCTAAACAAAGCCACCGCAGTTCATGCAGTTTGGCTCAATTTGGCAGAATCACATTGAAGAATCGTATAAATTTAGACGGAAAATAAATGTAAAACCAGGATAAACTCAAAGTAAAAGCAGTCATCATCGTTCCCAAAAATTTGAATAAATGATCCCAAAATAAATTGATGAATAATTAAAAAAAACACTCAGTGAACGCATATGGAACTGCAAGTTGGGCCCAGTTGCTCATGGTAAGTTTTTGAATGTAATTCTCAGTTTTCGTGTTAATTGCTCTTGCCACGGTTGCGCGAGCGGCTACTTCTGTTTACAAACATTGAGATGGTCCATACTATATTTAATAGTCTTCTTGGTGTCAGCTGATGGAATGAGAGTAAAGAACTGTGGGAAGGAGACGGCGGAGCGGGTGAAAACATTACATAAGTTGGTCAAAACAGCTTACACTACATACATTCTGTGTGTAGAATTAAGAAGCTGTTTACACAACAGCACTCACCACCAGTTAGAAATTAATCTGGGGCTGGCCCCGAGGCACAGTACGTTAGGCTGCTGCTGCTGAAGCCAACTCCATTTATAGTCTTGTGCCTGTGATGACAGCACACGCAGCGCCGTGGGATCGCTTCCCCTCACGGTCATATACTACACGTCTGCTTGTACCCAGCAGTCATTAGAAACTCATGCAGCTATTGAGCCAGCCAGCCCCATACTGAAATGATGGTGATGTGTCCACTGTCCAGCAGTTTCAATATTTCACAATTAAACATCAAAGATTGCACAGGTTGTAAATAATGCCGCCAAAAATCGACTTTTAGAGCAGCAAAATTCAAATGTACAGTACTTCAGTTGTATTTTCATGAATGCGTGGCTTTAAAGAAACCTGTT
>OMKY01201390.1:0-10267 GCA_900302395.1 Bregmaceros cantori
GCCATATCTCCTAACTAACTAGTTCCAAGCAGAAAAAAAATGCAATTTTGCCTCTGGTCGTACCCTCATATCTCCGAAAGGGGGATGGTTACAGGCATGTTTTTTCTGGTTAGAGTATAGAATCTCATCTATGAGCCATTGCGCGGTCTCAGATGTAGAAAATATTCTGTGGGCTCTTGAATATACCTGAAAATTAAAAATCAAGGCAGTCAAAGAGTTAATGAACTATAATGAAACAAGACTAGGCTTCAGAAGGTTGGAAAGAGAGTGGGAGTAAAAGTATGGGAAAGTTATTACTGCTAATCAGGGAATTCATAAACATTGTGGTCTGGGAGCATTTCCAGTGTAGCACTGTCGGATGCTGAGGATGACGTCAGCGTAGAAAATATTCTGTGGATGCCAATGCATGATGCTGAAACGTTCGTGAAATTGAGCGCATGCCCGTGTGTTGCAGTGTCTTATGGGTCATTTCCTGAATTGATTTAAGATTCATAAGGTCACGATTTGATTCTGTTATTTTTACATTTTGCTGTATTGTCGCTTTAAAATAAATACTGTACCACAGACAAAACAGTTCTATGTGTATTTGTAATCGTATCTGTGTATGTGTAAGAGGGCCACACAGAGAGAAGAGTACACACTTGGGTCAGTGCACTCAAATGAAATCCACTTATTTTGTTAGGGTTAGGTAAGGTTACGCCAAAATTCATTTCGGAATGCAGGCGTGTAACCCAAAATGCAGTGCACTATATTTCACCTTTTGGTACACCCTGTCGAAGTTTAATACTGTCTCAAATCGAACCCCTCCGTTTTGCACTTACCAGAAAGCTGAGAAACTGTTTAGTGCGTTGTGTACATCGGTCGTGCACTGGGTTTTTACCTTTTGTGGGCATCGTCTGGGTACTGAATTCAAAGTGATACAGGGTAAAGATTACTTACAGAGTACCAACTAATTTTATTACTACATTTTATTACAGAGTACCAACTACATTTGGTACTCTGTAATAAAATTTAGTAATACAATTAGTTGATACTCTATAAGTAATCTTTACTCTGTATCACTTTGAATTCTTTCAGTACTTCCATGCACTGGACAAACTCTGGACAACATCTTAACTCATATCTAGGAATATGTTCTTTCCATATTGTTTTTCTTATGAATTGAAATTGTTGATTGATTTTTAAAATTATATTATTAAAGTTATAGGCAAAGGTAAAATAAAAATAAATAAGGTAACTACTCTTTCAAATAAAAAGAGACCTGTATACACATAAAATATGCTTAGTATCATATCGACATTAGAAGACTCAATTTACATGGAAAAATTGTAAAACACACATTAATCCTTGATATATTACAAGCTGATGATCTCAATATAATTTGCATACAATATATTTTCATTAGTGATTATATTTATCAATCAGTAATTGTCCGCCATCCCACTTTTCAGGTTGAACGTTGTGTTGCTGAGGAACAGTATGAGGCCAGCCAGAGCTTTCCTCGCCTTAGTGGACCGCTTGCCGACCATTGACGAGACGCCAGAAGGAAGCAGAGACTCCGAGGTCGAGGATCCCGACGACCTCCCCGACACGCATTCCATGGACGAATACGCGGACTGCATCAAAGTCCTGTCCCAGCCGGCACCGTTCCCGTGCCGCGGGCCCCTTGGCGGTCACAGGCGATGGAAGACACGTATGCTGACTGGCGGCAAGAGAACGTGCCACGCTGTATTCCCGCTGGCGGCCTATCATGGCATGGGGTCTGCTGCACAGCTCGGAGACGTCTTCCTGATGTTTGGGGAGACACACAGAGAGACGCCGCTGGAGAGTTCAATGATTCACTGACTGGTTGCTTTTTGTAGCCGATTGCGGCCGATGTTGGGTTTCCTTGGGACAAGCATGAATGGGGAACATTTTGGTCTACATGCAAAAACACCTTCAAACTGACCAAATTTTCTCCATGACTGATACCTGAACACCACATCTTATTGTTGCGTGTGGCGCTTTTCCGCCACTACCTGGGATTTGCAATAGAGGACGCTACTGCCCGTAAGGCGCTGGGCGCCGATCCCGGGACAGGAAGCAACGAGTAAGAACTAATGCTAACCAATAGCACCTGGTAGCTTCCCTATTTATTCAGCAGGCAGTCTTCACTCGGCCTGCTGGCATTATCTTGGATCCTGAGGCTGAGTATCTCCTTTGTCTAATCTAATGGTTAATTACTCTGCCTCTCAACCATGTGGTTATGGTTTCTGCCGACAGGCAGGTGTTAATGCTAAAACAATCTTTCATACCTGCCTGTTCATGCGTTTGCTTTAACATCTATGCAGCTAACGTGATGTACAACTCTCAACTCCGTAATCTCTTCTCCAATTCCCATTATTGGAGAAGGGCCAGTCGTGTCAATGATTTAAACATAACGACGAGGTGGCGCTCATCTGACTTGCAATTCACCCATTCGTATTTTCCTTTGTGTGAGATGAGACCAGCTGGTCGGTTTGTCTGTATAGAGCTAAATAATTATTGCGAGTCTCCATTCATACTCATGTTACTCTGCCAGTAACTCTGGTGTTTTGTGAGAGTTTAGCAACACTCTCTTAGGGCTTAAAGCCTAGTGGGCAATTGTTAATGTTGAACGTGGCTAAGGTTGGGCATGGGCCCAATAAGCGAGTTCACTGAATATCCAGTACACCAAGCACGCATCTTTAACATGCATCCATACTTCCATATTGCATGTGCTATGGTAGTTGTAACCACTACCACCAGGAATCAAACCACTTATAATGTAAAGAAGCTGTTGTTTTTGGGCCACAAGTGCCCTTTTCGCACTTTATTGACAGGTTTAGTGTGAAAGGGGACGAGAGAGAGGGGAAGCAGACCTGTAGCATACTTATGTCGGTGAGGGGAAGCGATCTCACGACAGCTGCATGTGCTATGAACCCGATCCACAGGCACAAAATTGTATGTGTGCTGGATGCAGCGGTTTAACCAATTGCACCACGGAGCAAGAAGAGGTTTTTAAATTGTGATTACAATTGTCTACATCCTAAAAATATGATGTCTTTGGCGGTATATTTGTGTTTTATGTGGGAAGTCTGCAGACAGGCACGTGGCGCCGAAAGATTTATATTGCTGTGTATTTTCTGTAGATTGAGTAGCATTTTTATCTGGTCTCTCAGATTTCCGTTTTAACCCCTATGTTCCGAAATCTCTATGTTCCAAAGTCCTAACCATAACCCCTAACACCTACCCTAAACCTAACCCCTAAATGACCCATACATTTTCGGAACATAGGGATTTCGGAATATAGGGATTTCGGAACATAGGGCTGACCCCAGATTTCCAACAGCACCAAAAATTCTATATATTTATATTTAACCATTTACAAAGCAATTTAAAAAAAAGGTGATGGCCATTAATGAGATGTGCAGAGACTGATGATCTTCATGGACGACATCGTGGAATCCATCAAAGTCCTGTCCCAGCCGGTCACAGATGATGGAAGATGCACAGCATGGGGTTTGGGCTCTGGGACGTTTTTCCTGATGTCTGGGGAAATGGGCGGAGAGACTGCGCTGTAGCCAGAAATGATTGACTGTGGTCTTTGAATAGACCTTCTCTGAAAAGGAACTCAGATATTCCAAATGCATTTTTTTTTATCAAGTCATTTTTTTGAGCACAGGCGGCACTTTACCCCAATTTTGTTGACATGGTTACTATGAAGAGGGATGAGATGGTGGAGAAGCATACCTGCAGCATACTAAGTCGGTGAGAGGAAGCAATCTCACGACGTCTGTGTGTGCTGCGAGACTAAACTAGTTAGTTTCTTTCTTCCTTTTCATCAAGCAACTCCATTGTTCATGGTGCACATTTAATAAAATCCACATATAAATTATCGTAATTTTTTTTTCCAGCCCATTCAGGCTTCATTTATTAGGGTTAGCGGAAACAGGTGAAGATGGGGGGCAGACATGCGGGAAATATGTCGGTGGCAAGATTCGAACCACCGACTCACCGCGCGATTGAGGCATATGCGTGCTTTCCAGCGCTCTGCCTAACCGACTGAGCAACTGGGCAGCACAAATCCACATATAAATTATTCTGTTGAAGACTAAAACATTTCAATATTGTTTCATATATATATATATATATATATATATATATATATATATATATATATGTATATATATATATTTATATATATATATATATTTATATATATATATATTTATATATATATATATATATATATAATATATTTTTTATTATTATTATATTATTAAGGGTCTGTGAGTTGCTTTGGGCTGGGAGAGGGGGTCCTTGGGATGAAAAAGGTTAAGAACCCCTGCCCTAGACCAAGCAATATAACCCATAATGCATTGCGAGACGTGTTGAAAATGACCCAAACTTCAAAAACATGGCACAGAGGGAGTCAATAGTGACTTTTCTCGGCGTGTCAACCGCGGGTGCAGCTACAATCCACACATCTCTGTCCTGCGACCACCCCGCGACGCCCTATCAGAGCATACATATAGATATTATGAATATAGTCTTAACCACGTAAACGCGGCGTAAATATGGATCCAAGTGATAAGCATTCATGTTACAGGTGAAGCAGATTATATTTGATCCGCCTAAATGAAATCAGATTTAAAAAGTGTCCATGTAAACGGGGCTAGTGCAAACGTACTGTACCTGCAATATCTCTTTCTATATCGCTCTGCTGTTCCGTGGAAAGTATGAACAAATGAATGAGTTCATTTAAGGTCATATTCAAACCAGCCTGTTTATCCTAGGTCCGTTCTGGTTCAATCGAGATGGAACTCGTTTCCCAGTTGTCCCAGTAGCGAATAGGTGGTGGGTTTATTTATTTTAAGCTATTTTTTCCGGCGTCAGCGTCTGATGTTTATTTTTATCCTCTCCCGTCTTCAACAAACTGCCCAGCAGATAAGGGCCATATATTCCATTTCATGCGCCTATGGCTTATATTTAAAAAAAAAAAAAAGACTCCTACTTGGCCGACACACAGGTGGTGCACACTGCTTGCTCTGCCGGGCTGAGCACATGCAAGACTTTGTTTACTGATGTGCCTCAAGTAGAAAGAATGCAGTCTGAACACAAACACGACAAATCAGGCCCGGGTTAGCCCTGTAACCCGCACTGAAGACGGGACAAACCCCACACCATAGACTGTATATAAAGTAGACGCAGCGTGCATGACGTCATCCCATTGCTGTGAACGAACTCAGGTTGTGCCGCCGATTGCGCTGGCATTGTTGAAAGTACCCGTATATCTGGGACAAGGAGAGATAGAGAGAGCTATTCAGTATATGAGAGAGAGACACCCCACACGCAACTTCTTCCGGTGGTACTGTACGCTTGGGGCGCCAATGACACAGTCAGAATGAATGGGATCCTATGGGAGCTGAGATAAAAAAATATTAATGCCAAATCTGCAATTCCACGTTTGTGAAATTATGACCGCCCCCTCACAATTAACCGATAACTATCCCTGCAATATACATTAAAAAATCAATTAGGAAAGATAGGTTAAAACAGGCTGCTAAAATTTGAATATTTGTATTGGAATTTCCATCGGCCTCGGTTTCTGAGACTAGGCTCCCCCTGCCTGAGGCCCATACCAACCCGGAAATAGGCACGGACAAAACAAATGTGGTGTCCATTTTTATATACACTCTATGCCCCACACTAATTTCAAATAGCGGTTTGAATATGGCTTCCAAGTGCCTAATTAAGGAAACCGAGGATGATGTGGTTGGACAGAAGGCGTATTGTTGTTTGATTTAAAAAAAGGCTTGATGCTGTTGCTGTTCTGGTTGCTCTTTCTGAACATTCAGAGGTCGGCTGGAGTGGAGGAGAGATCCTCTTCTATTATATCACAGATGTCATGTTTAGCTATCATTTGCTCAGGTGTTCCTTAAAAAAAAAAGAAAAAACAAAAAAAAACAAAATTGAACTCATGGTGAAAAGGGATGTCACAGCATCTTTACAGCAGGGCGGAGATCGGCTCATGCAAATTCTAGGAAGTAAAAGATGCCAGCGGGCAGATTATCTTGTCACTTGGAAAGAGAGGGAGAGAGAGAGAGAGAGAGAGAGAGAAATACACATGGATTATTCCTTGTGGCAGATTGCCCGGATTTCCGCCGAGATGTGCAGCGGTGGATTGTTATTGCTGATTTGTAATGTGCTTGGTCAGCAATTTCAATATTAAAGAGAACATTTTGTAATTCCTGGATGTCATCGAACCAACCTGAAATGGCAATGAGAGGCAAAGAGAGCAGCTGGCCAACTGTTCCTTAAAGCTGGGCTGACATCCTGTTTGAATGAAATTGTCAAATTTATATTTTCCATATAAATAAATAAAAATAATTTAAGAATGGTAGAAAATCTCACAACAATTTGTAATAGCCGTGTTAGGGGCTAAAATAAAGAAATATAATAAGTTAACAAAATAATCCAATTTATTGCGTTAAAACTGCAATTTTTAAGACCATCGAAGAAGTTGATTATTGTGAATTTCGCCGACTACCACAACCACCACCACTGCCACCTAGTGATGGGCGAAACCGTTCTCTTCATTGAACTGAATCAAGTGAATCAGTTCTCCAAAAATATTCGTTAAGTGACACTTTTCGGGAAGGAGGGAGGATGAGTTGAGGGGACCTTGGGAAATAATCTTATAACTATAAAATCATATGATACAAATGATAATAATAATTTAACACAGAGACACTGATGCATTGGGAGGACTGCAACGCGCAGACAAAACGCCCGAACGGGCGCTTTCTCGTGTGATAGTTACACACTAACACAAAAATGTGCACGTACAGATGTGTGCGTGTACTATTTCCAGATTAACAGATGAATACACCCAACATGCAATATCATTGACTTTTGGTCATTAGTTGAAATAGTTTGATGCAGTTCCACGCTTGTACTTTATGGGGCGACAATGCATATACATGACGTCAGCGGAATATTTCTTGCAATAGAAGGAGAACGTAGAAGAATTTATGATGTCACAAATTCCACAATTTCAAAACGAACCAAGTTCTGGGAGGACCTCAAAATGCCAAGAATACATTTTTAAATTGTCTATCACTCTCTTATGTGACCATCAGCGCATCAAGTGTGTTGTTTCAAAATGGAACAACATGAAAACCGCATAAAACCACACATATATATTGTATAGTTATAGTTTGTCACTCAATTTTATTTTTCTTTGGGGGGGGTTCTCCCTATATCTACGATGAAAAACTTCATGGCTGTTAACCTGCTTGATTCCCTCCCAATAAAAAAAAACAAAATTTCTGTATCTGATTATATGGTACGTTGCATACTTGCTGGTAATATTTCCAAGTCTGTGATCTCCCACAATATACACATTGCTCATCTACGCGTGCCGCTGGCGTTAGTCTTCTCTGCTAAGTGAATAAATTGAATATAGTCTAGTGGTGGATTTTTCTGACTAATTGAATGTGAATGGCCCGGGGAAAGCCGTCTAAACTTGGCTCCATAAATACACTCATTATAAATAAACCCAGGCAAGTTTGTGCAGCAGCTCATCCTCGAAGCCACAAATTGTCATAGGCTTCTTCTATTAAAGAGCTGCAAATGTTTTGGGGCTGTGTGGGTAAAAATATTAGAAAAAAGTTCTATCCTCTACTATGTATGTATTTTGTACACTGTGCCGTGCACTACAGAACTCTAAAGTTAGTGGTTAGGACAAGATAATAGGTAGGACCCAAGCACTTCTCAACACAGGTTGCTATTTACAAGTTTGCTGCTGAGTACGATTAACCCGGCAGGTGAGTCCTTGCAGGTTTCAAGGTCTGCAAGAGGTCAGAGACCAGTGCCTAAAGAGTTACAGTAAGCTGTGTCTGAAATCGCTCCCTATCCCCTACTCCCTATCCCCCATATATTGCATTCCCTTATAGTGCACTCAACAGCAATTTTGAGATTTCGGACACAAGAGATGGTGCCGTCAAAATTATTATAAAATATTATTCTAAAATTCAACAATCGTCAGAAAAAGTCAAAAGAACTTATATTTATAACGATTTGCCGCAGTCGGTCGGTATTTACTCCCGCTGTGCCATTTTTTTTTAAAGTTTAGGTCATTTTTAAAACGTCTCGCAATGCATTATGGGTTATATTACTCCGTCTAGGGTACATCCGATGCTCACTACTTTTTGGGGTGCATTGTGGGATACTTTCAGTGCACTAGGGTACATAGAGTATTCAGACACCCCTACAAAATGGTGTGCACCCCATATAGTGCACTATATGGGGGATAGGGAGCGATTTCGGACACAGCCATTGTGTGTACAAACCAAACGCGACCTACAGGGTTCAAGTCACTCAAGTTGTGTGTTACAAGTCGCGGCACTTAAGAGTGTATTCAAACCGCAATTTGAATTTGTCGCGGGTTGGTTTCTGGATGCAGTGCGGGTTGTCTGATATAGATTTGCCGCCTTGGTATTCAGAGGCAGTATTTAACAACCGAGATAAATTTGTAAACAGCGCTACATGTATGCTGCAGTCACTCGCTGATTGGATTATTATCCAGCCAGTAACGAAGCGGGACAAAGACATAACCAGAGCATTTCTGTGTGTGCGCGCACATTCGCTCCAGACCCGCAGTTGAAATATCGGAAAAGAAGGGAAGCGTTAGTTAGTTAGCGTTAGCACATCCGTGGGGCTGCCAATGTATCCAAAAAGTCACAATGTATCCTGCCGTTCCTCTGTGCAAAACGATCGTCCGGTTTCAGATTGCGCTGCCCCGAGTGAGCGTTTTCCGCGCGCTCAGTCCCGGGTCGAGACCACCTCGCACAGCAGGGCTCGTCTCGGATGATTTAGCGTGCGCTGGGCGGGTCGACCCGGATAAACGTTGGTTTGAATACGCCCTAAGCAACTAGTGCTTTCCGGTGCCGCCTGTCAGATGATCGTGTCACCTGACCACAAATAAAAGGCGCCGGGGGAAGAGAGGGGCTAGCCTATAAATACAATTTTCCAACCAGTTTTCTATGTCTCACGATCACTCATGAACCATGGCTGATGTGCGCGTTTTAACTGTTCGTCTACCTGCTCTAAAAAGAGCGTAAGCGCCGGAGGTTCGTCTGACGCCGCATATGGATGCATGACACTCTTGCAGGGGCTGTGAGCTCGGTGAATTTCACCAATTACTCCAAGAGCTCTGTTTGGACAAATGCTGCTTTCAGCGCTATTTTTGTTTAAATGCTGCTCAGTTCGACCAGCTTTTGTCCCGTGTCGGACCGAAGATTACTCGGCAGGAGAGTTTATTATAGGTTTGAGCTAAATGACTAATTTCAATGTACACAATCCGAAGACTAACATCATTCATACATGGTTCACAATATAAACACATGTGTGTGTGTGTGTTTGTGTGTGTGTTTATGTGTGTGTGTACTGCATTGTTGCCCATACAGAATTATATAATTAAAGGAAACATATCAATTGTCAATCAATATGACAATTGTATATGAAGTTGATGCCATTGTATAATTGCCAAAATAATACTTTTTTTTTCCGTTTTGGAGTCTCCACAGTGTCCCTGATAATTCAGGAAACTGTGGCTGCCGCCTGTCACTGCCTGATTCCTGAATTCATGGGTGTCCCCACAGCGGAGGACTGGAGAGCCATCTTGGACCGGTTCCACAAGAAGTGGGATTTCCCACTGTGTTGTGGTGCCGTCGACCGGAAGCTTGTGGTTCTGAAAGCCCCTTCGAATTCAGGGTCCAGGTTCCAGAATTTTCACATTTCTAATTGTCCTCGTCGCAGTTGTGGATGCGGTGATAGAGGGAGGATGCGGGGCCATGGGAGGACAAGTAATGGAGGGATTTTTGGCCAATTCACCCTTTGGTCATGCCCTCCAGGCGGGTACCCTTCCATTACTTCCTCCTGGAACAGAGGCCACAGGACCCCAGCCTCATGTGTTTGTGGCCGATGAGGCATTTCCTCTTCAGAGGCATATGCTGGGGCACATCCGGGATGCACCATCACTGCCGACAGGCAAACATTTAACTACAGACTTTACACATTTTTGCCAATCCAAAGGACAAAATACAATGTGATGCAATGGTTCATGCAAAAAAAGTTTGAAAACAATGCAATTGCAAATACCATGCATGTGCATATGATCAAATTAAAAATAGTGCAGAATATACTAAACATTATAGAATCTATATTTGCAATGGATATAGTTATGTTTATATGCTTATATATA
>OMKY01201392.1:0-18143 GCA_900302395.1 Bregmaceros cantori
TGTTAAACCCTAATATTTTCGCGACTTTTTGAAAGGAAAAAATATCCAACTAATTAGTCGGCTAATCGGTTCAATAATCGGCAACTAATCGACTATTGATATAACCGTAGCAGCCCAATTAGCAACCACTATATCTTTAACATTAATTATTAACATTAGTAGTTAGAGAATCCAAATGTTACACATGAAAAAATACACATGTATAAACTAAATAAATGATTACAATGAAATAGTGTCGTCATATGAAAAGCACAATTTAAATGTTATATGATTTTAAATGTAAATGCTATATGATGATGCTATTTAAATGTAAATGTTATATGATGATGCTATTTAAATGTAAATGTTATATGATGATGCTATTTAAATGTAAATGTTATATGATGATGCTATTAAATGTAAATGTTATATGATGATGCTATTTAAATGTAAATGTTATATAATGATGCTATCTAAATTTAAATGTTATATATGATGATGCTATTTAAATTCAAATGTTATACGATGATGCTATTTAAATTTAAATGTTATATAATGATGCTATTTAAAGTTATGCAGTGAGTGCCAGAGAGAGATGCAATGGTCTGTTTAACAACTGGGTCACGTTGGAAGCGAGAGCTCAGTTTAAACACAGGGAACGACATCTCCTTGTTGAATAAATATAATAATACTTATGGAAATGCTATTTCTATGTAGGCAGTGATATGGATTTAATAATATGCCGTAATTCGTACATTGAAGGGGATCGCTACCGTTGAGAAAAAAAAAGTATGATTTAAAATTATGTCTAATTATGTATTTAAAATAGATTTCGAATAGACACACGATTAACACACACAATATTAATATATGATAGATTAATATTCCATGTAGTTGCCGATTATTAAAAGGATTAGTCGATTTGATTTGATTTAATCTGTTGAATTTTTTCCCCTTCAAAAAGATATTAAGATGAAGGAACATATTATTTACTAACCAATGCATGTATAATACATGTACAGCAAATACACAACAATTAAAGTTATTTACTGACACATACTCACTACATTTAATGCCTAAACATGATATTTGGATTATTTTCATCACATTTATATTTTGGTCAGTTATGCCCATTTAATATAATATATATTCACCAATTAACATTCATTTTGCATAACCCCTTTCCTTACATTGATTCAATTCCTTGGTGGTTATAAAATGTGTTGACTAGTTTTATAACCAGTTAGTTACAGGTTGGTTGACTGGTTGTTATTACTTACTACCAACACTCACTCCCACCTTACCAGTCTCCTGCTTCCAGTTTACTTAATCAAATTAAACTGGAACGCTATGGCAAAACAAAAACTGGATCTGGTACCAGTAAAGTTCTGGCATCGACCCGTCCTAGAAACAGAACCTTGTGGTTGTCGCCGGTAACCTTTTTCACTGCAAGTAAATGACACATTATTGTTGTATATTAAATTGTCATGTTATATTACAAGTTAAATGGGCTGTCCTTGGTGGAGTGGTTATGGACACCGCACCTAATACACCCACACTCATGTTAATGGTGCTGTGTCTACCGCAGTGCCTGCTGTGCCGCAAGTTCTCCTCTCCCGTCGGCTTATCTTCGATGTCTACCACCCATCTCTTCAACCCAGTTTCTGACTAATCCTGTTAATAAAGATGGAAAACGGCAATACACTGGAAAAAAATAACTTAAAATGAAAAATATATGTATATAGTTGAAAATGGAAACACTAATTTCATGAAAAATGAGTTCGTAACTTTTTGTGTAATTTTGTTCACAGACAAACAAACATTAGCAACAAAAAACATAACCTCCTTGGCAGAGGTAAAAACAGAGAAGCCTCATAGGAACACTCATTTTGAGGAGAGATGTTGCCAGTAAACACTAAATATGTGTGTGGTGTGTCTATTTGTGCTGTGTGTGTGTGTGTGTGTGTGTGTTTGTGTTTGGCTTTAGAACTAAAAACATCACAGAGATCATTTATACAGTTCCCACGCATAACAACAACTTGCATTCTCTCCAACCTCCTCCCCGCCTTCTTTCCCTGGCATGATAACACACAGATACACAAACGCACAAACAATCATGTACACAGACAAACGCACACAGAGAGACACTCGCGCAGGCACGCACGCACACACACACACACACACACACACAGTGTATATTTAGTCAGAAGTTGTCTGAACATGTTTCATGTTCCCAAGAATTAAAACCATTAACAGCTCTTTGATGATCCGCATCAAACAACTTCTGTTTAATCACAAATCCTTAGTCTATACAATCTGTTCACTACACTGTCTATAGAAAGGTCACATCAATTGATCATTACTATAAGCTGTGTTCTAAAGCTTGCGATTCGGTCCGATTTTAGGTCGTAGCGGACCCCTCCCACCCTGCGTTCCACCTTTTCTCCCCACTTCTTTCGGGAAAGCGCTACAGAGCCCTGCGTATTAAGACCTTTAGATTGAGATAGTTTCTTCCCTCATACAGTGATAGTAGCCCTGCTTGATATGTTGACATGTTACATGTGCTGACTCTATGCCAATGCCACTTTATAAATTGTGTGCTGCTTTTATTTTTGTGTTGACCTTGTTCATTACCTGTTGATCATGAGAGAGTTGTTTCATGCCCAACTAAAATTCCATGTGTGTGCTGTTATGTAAATGCAATATGGATAATTAAATTGAATCTTGAATATCCCGTACGTACAGAGATTAATAAAGTTATCTCTGAGTCTACTCCACAGTGGAAAACAACTCCTGAACTTCCAAAGGGACGACAGAGCAGTATTTTCCATGCAGGACACAACCTGGCCAACCCCACACGCTAGATAAAGACGGAGGAAACAGGCCATAAACCAGCAACTATTTTTGATATGGATCCAGTAAAGATGAAAGACCGTCCAAGGAACGGCTTCCTTTGGAAAGATCAGACAACACGTGCTGGTACTTCTGCTGCCGACCAGTGGGCAAGGACGGACCTGCAAAGGTGTGGACTCTGGGCAGACCCTGGTGGTAGTATCAGGTCGAGACTCAACGTGGACAATATAGCGAAGAAAAAAAACCTGATATACCGGGGGAAGGGGGGGGGGGATAAATACATTTGCTCATTAGCAGTTCAAGAGCACTCTAGGATCCTGAATTTACATAAACAGCATGAATTGCATTACAACTAGCTACATTTGTCAGAACAGGGTAAAAGATGTGTGCCCAACAGGTACATATTAATAAAAAAATAAAAATAAAAATAAAAATAATACATTTTAAAAGATTTATAAAATGAATAAGAGGAAAAGCTACAGACATGGAATTTGACATTGGACACTGTCAGCACCCTGGTACAGAAACAATATATAACATTAACAAAGTAAGAAACAGCAAGTAGTATTGAAATTCTACCTAAAAACTATTGTATAGTATTGTATAAAAAGTATTGTATAAAAACTTCTTAGTAAAAATCCATGCCACAGATTAATTCTACACAGTCAGACATCGTACTCAGCCCAACTGACAAGACCTGTTCACTGTACCTTTACTTCAGACTGTAGTTTAACTTGGACTTTACACAGCTCTGAGAATAACCAACCCATTGTCTCAGGAACAACTCTAGTTTCTTTCCACAATTTGATTTATGAACACCAGCTTGACCCACTGTGGTACCAATTGTTCTGTTGCAACAAAACCCACAAGAATTTCAAATGGAAACAGTCTGTCAGTACAATGCTGCCATTCGGTGTCCACATGGAACTGGAGCCGCCGCGTACACACTTGCATGTTGTGAAATCTGGAGTCAGCAAATCATCGCCGAGTCCGAATCAAAGCAGACACCGTTGGGACAGAACAGACTGGGCTGTTTAGAGTCATTTACAATACAAGAATCCCGTATTCACCACGCGCTCTTTACACATATTTAGGACAGAGGTTATAGGAGAGCTGTGAGCACAGTTGGGGTTTGCTACTTTTAATCTAAATAAAACTGTAATCCCATTAGGTTACTAGTTACTGATTGCTTTTTACTGGATTACTGATTGAAACATTAGATTACTTGCAGTTATCAATAAAATAAAGCATAATTTCGTAAAATAGCGTATGATCGAAGGGGCGATTTTAGAAAATTGCCGTAGTAATGGGATGCCTTTAAAATAATGAGACCGAGAACGACGAGAACGAGATTGCTGGTCAAAGAAGACTAACATGTTCGATTACAAAGTTGCTCTAAAAGCAAATCACCGTTAGCGTAATGTCTGTTATTATAACGGATTACATCCAACTCTGGTTGTGAGCGCCCCACACACTACATGGTCACAGGAGTTATATTGCCACCAGTTGTGCAGATATACCATAGGGATGTATGAAACATTGCGTCAGAAATATTCAGATTTCAAATTTCCGAAGAAAAGGAAACAAAAAAATGTTCCATCATTCAAAATATTTAATTTTTGGGGGCGTCGTCATTGGCGATATGGTTAAAGACACTGAATTTAAGTACGGCCCCGATTCATAGTAATGGCTGGGTTTAGATCAAAGCAAGTTCTACTCCCACCGTCAGCCTTTCTGTGATGTCTACCCATGATCTCACCAACCCAGTTTTCAACTAATCCTGTCAATTAAAATGGAAAAACGGTGCTCAAATTAAAAAAACGTAAAAATACATACCCATACTTGAGCTATTGTGCTGACGTATGGGGCAACACATATATGACCAGGCTGAAACAATTATGCACATTACAAAAAAGAGCGGTACGAATAATAGATAAAGGCCACTACAGAGATCACACAAATAGATTATTCATAGGATATAAGGTATTGAAGATTCAAGAAGTAATTAAGTTTCAAACACTTCTAATGATGTTTAAGGCAAAAAGTAAGACACTGCCAACCACACTACAGCATTTATTTGTATTTAGCTCTGAAAGTGGAAATAGTAGGAGAAAAGTCGATTTTAAACACCAGGTTGGATTCTTCTTTCTGTCCTGTTCGCTATGGAGCTTTATGGCAAGCTGTGATAATTATGTTGATGATGATTTGCTGTTATTTTCCATGCGAATAAAATCATTCATTCATTCATTCATTCATTGATATTTGGGGAGATGTGGGGGGGGGGGCAGCAGAGAGGTTACAGAGTGCATCTCAAGGACCATAGGTCAAGCAGTGCTGTGGCTTCTAATCCCCTTTTCATCTTTTCTGCAATGTCTTCCTTTAATCCTGTCACTAAATCACTCAATAAAGAATGAAAAATGGTGCATGCACCTAAGGAGGAGGAAAAGTTGTTCCCGCCCGGTTTCGAACCGAGGACCTTTCGCGTGTTAGGCGAACGTGATAACCACTACACTACGGGAACCGGCTGGCAGTGCGCTGTATGTACGAGAGTCTCCTCGGAACAGCTGCTGTTGACTATAAATAGCGTGCAACGAGAGAGAGCTTCAGCTGGCGGGTAATTAACATTAGACCCAAATCACAGGAAGGAGCCGTTTCCACAAAATACACATCATGATGTCAGATGCTAAAGTGTAGTCAACCCCTCTTGTAGCAGACTGTAACCCAACATGACTGGAATGTTCCTCGTTGAAGGATTCAACATGTGAATATGATGCTAATCGCATCACTTGTGTCAAAGGTAGGGATGTCGAGATTAAATGGTAATCAATTAAGCAATTGATATTTAATCGATTAATTCTTCTCATAACAATTAACTAAAAATGTTTACAACATTTGCTGTACACTGCAACAACGAAGAAGAATAACTTCCAACATGTGTTTTTACAAGACCCATAGAAAATTAAGTTCTGTGTCCTTGTGAACAAAACGCATACCAAAGGAAACTTCAGAATCTCCTTTATCATCAGATTAAAAAAATTGTGTCTACCCATTTCCATTCTTTAGCTATAGTCCCCAGAATATATGTGGCTATCACTCAAAATTCTGATTTCTGACAAAATCTTTTTAAAAATAAATATGGGTGCAGTAAAGATTTTGTCCACCAGGCAGTGCTATACGCCAGACTCTGTACTTCGCCAGCATTTTTTTGTGATAACACGTTTTTAGCACTGAATGAGTTAATAGATTAATTGACTGATAACATTAATAATATTCAAATACTGCAGTAACCTTTGTAGTATTTCGTGCTAAAACTGGAAACTTGTCTTGTTTTGACGGCTTCTTTGGAGACTCATACACATTCTCTCGGTCTGTCTCATGTCCTTGGAGAAAAAAAAAAAGACTTTAAAATGGTTAGTCACAGACGTGGAGTCATTCAGTCAGACTGAGAACACAGCCAAGTAGTAAGGCAGGATGCTGAGGTATGATACAGATTATTGCTAAAAAGTGCAGGTTGAGGTAAAGAGCTTAGAGAGTCTTATTAGAACAAACCCATCATTACAACAACGTTGGCCCAATCCCCGGACCATTACTGGCGAGAACATTATGTAGGTCACACAGAACGCTCTGCTGGGGCTAAAAGCACCGGGCTCAGACGGACAGAGAGGAGAGCTGACAAGTGGCGATGGTGGAGCTGCTAAATCAAAAGCATTAAGAGCAGGAGAGTCTGTAGGGGGCACTCATTAAGAAGCTGCTGCTGTGCCACCGCTGGCCAGCAGGAGGGGGGAGAGAGCAGTGCTACAAGACACAATTCTTTTCATTGATTGATTTAGGGCTGCAACTAACGATGAACCGGTTCATTTTTGCATTAAAATCAGAGCAATTATCACCGTTAACTATGATGATCATGAAATGTTCATTGTCATTTTAAAAAAATGCAAAATTAATAATGCATACTTTTTGCGTTTCGTCATTTCCACTTATTGCTTTTTTTGTATTAGCGTGGACAAGGCTATGAAACTGGGAATTGCGGCTGGCATTAGGAACAACATGTATTCAACCCGTTTGAGTGGCGAATCGGCCAAACAAGGAATCAATTAAATTGCAGCCGATTCATTGATCTTCAAATTAGGTGGTGATTATTTACTGACTACACACTACTCCTCTAAACGGTAATCAAGTTAGATTGCTGAATAATTTATTTTAAAAGTAACTAAGATGACTTTAGTTACTTTGAGCTTGTTCTCATTATATTCAGCAATTGCCAATGCAAAACTACCTTAAAAAACATTTTTTCCCAATGTAGTAGCTAAATAGTAACTAAAATGATAAGGGCAAGTAATCTAAATGCATACTAGTTACTGTGAAAATAGCCAAAATCGAAGTAACAGTTACTGTAACTTAATTATGAACCCACCCATTATAAACATAATGCCACCCATCTCTAGAAAAGCTGAAACAAGGTCTTGAATTACAATGTGATACTAAATCGCTACCCCCTCACAAGTCACTGAGGTGCGCAGCCCTCGAGCTGTTGATTTCAACAGAATATTTAATCCTTTCAGACACCAGTGTGACAAATGGAAGGCACTGAATTAAATCGAGCATTAATAATGGACACCACCCGTTGTGCTACGACCTGGGACACAGTGCAGCCGATATACTCGTGTTTCACAGGCTAATAAAAGACCAATCAATCTACTGAGAGGTTGAACTGAAGGTCCTGGTCAATAACGTTGTCCAAGTCCCTGAATGAATGGATTGAGCAGATTTTTAATCTTCTATTTACTCTGACCAGGACACGCCTACTAAACAAATTAGCATTTAATTCCATGTGTCTGACAAATAATCTATTCCATCGCTGCCACTAACAGATCACATGAAGAATGTTTTAACCAGAAGATGCTGATGTTGGCCTCTACATCAGCATATGTAAAACCAACGACAAGTGGCTGTGGAACTGTGTCTGGATCGATGTGAAAACCAGTCACCCAGTTAATCCTAGTTAGACATAGACTACTAACCTCACAACACAGGCTTAACCAGGCTAGTCTTGACAGGTAGGAGGAAACATATCTGTCCAATAACTTGAAGTAATTTTGTCCTCTGCTTCTTTTATGATTAGAGACAGTAAAAATCATGTAGCGTCTCCATTTTGGAACATCACAAACCGATACGTAAAGAACTGACCGGACTAGATTTGTCAACTTATAAAATAATCATAAAGGATTGTCCTAATGTTGGCCCACGGTCTGCTACAAGCTGGGACAGTAAAACATGGTGTGTATGTGTAGCTGTGTATGTGTGTGTATGTGTCTGTGTGTTTAGAGATGGCAGATGGACTAGACATCCAGACGGAGGCAGTGAAGATCTGGTGAAACAAAGATTCCCGGGTTGAAAGAGACCACAACGTCTTTTGTCAGTTTGACCTCCAGTGTGTGTGTGTGTGGCTGTGTGTGTGTGTGTGTGTGTGTGTGTGTGGCTGTGTGTCTGTGTGTGTGTGTGGCTGTGTGTACGTGTGTGTATTTATTGCTTTGAAGGATCCCTAACAGCTTGTAAAGCTAGTCTTCTGGGGGTCAAATATACAAAGCGTGCAAAATAAAAACAATATAAAAGTTAAGTTTGTGTGTATGTGTGCAGGTGTCTGTGTGTGTGTGTTGGTGTCCTTGTATCCATGTATAGATGGCTGTGCGTGCCTTGTGTGTATATATGGCTGTGTGCGTATCTGTGTGTATAGATGGCTGTGTGCGTCTGTGTGTATAGATGGCTGTGTGCGCCTCTGTGTGTATAGATGGCTGTGTGCATCTCTGTGTGTATAGATGGCTGTATGCGTCTCTGTGTGTATAGATAGCTGTGTGCGTCTCTGTGTGTATAGATGGCTGTGTGTGTCTCAATGTGTATAGATGGCTGTGTGTGTGTCTCAAGGTGTATAGATGGCTGTGTGTGTCTCAAGGTGTATAGATGGCTGTGTGTGTGTCTCAAGGTGTATAGATGGCTGTGTGTGTGTCTCAAGGTGTATAGATGGCTGTGTGTCTCAGTGTGTATAGATGGCTGTGTACAGACCTTCTGCCTGAGCAGTTTGCTCCGGACGTGCCCCCACAGTTTGGCCCCCGTGTTGGGTAGCTTCCGGCCCAGCACGGGAGTCCGATCCTGGGTTTCCGACAGAGCAGCGTGAGGCATCGAGTCGACCCGACAGCCTCTCTCCAGACACTCACACACCGTGTTGAGGTTCACGTCCGACACCAGGATCTCCGTCATTCTGGCGGAGTGGCGAGATCACAGCCCAAGAGGGCGACTAGTGTTCCAATGTCCCGTCGGGATCGGAGATGGAGGCTGCACAACGTCCTTACGTCTAGATAGATCTATTTTTTTGGTGACACCATGGAAAACATAGAATGGCACGGTCGAAGAGCCCTGGAAATGGTCTCAATAAAGGAAGTTTTGATGACTCAAAGAAAGAATTTGTTGACACAAATTCCAGCTTCCCATAAGCAGAGAAAATGAGAAATCATCTTCACCAACATAAGGATTCTTCATCCAAGGGTAAAGGTCTTCATCAAAAGCTAAGGGTTCTTCGTCCAAGACCAAGGATTCTTCATCCAAGGCTAAGGGTCTTCATCCAAATCTAAGGGTTCCTTGTCCAAGGCTAAGGGTTCTTCATACAAGGCTAAGGGTTCTTTGTCCAAGGCAGTTAAAGCGGTGAGGGCCAAGTGATGTCCTCAGACTCAGTATGAAGACAGAACATCATGCTGAGCTCCAGAACATAAGGGATGGAGGAGCTTCAGATTCCTGCTTGGTCCATCCTGCTTGGTTCTGATGGTATGATCTCCTTGTTTCCTCTCTACTCCTCACTACTCTACTTCTCTACCCTGACTCACAGCACTGTGACAACAGACTGAGACAGAGGAAGGAGTGACTGCGTTCCGCGCTCACTCCTCCAGATGTGAAAAAAGGACACACCTCCAAAGAGAGGGACGGAGTAGTCGTTGGGGAGGGAGAGAGAGAGAGAGAGAGAGAGCAGAGGGGGGAAAGAGAGAGAGAGAGAGAGAGATGGGAGAAAAGAGACGGGTGATAACGAGTCAGACTGAGAGAGTGAGAGGTTGTAAGGGGGGATGGGTAAGGAGGGGAGAAGAGAGTGCTAGGGGAGTTTGGCTGAGAGGGGTAGAGAAAGAGAGGAAGATAGAGAGGGGAGAGTGAGAGAGAGAGAGAGGGGGAAAGGACGGAGAGAAAGAGGGGGAGAGGAGAGAGGGGGGGAGAGAGAGAGAGAGAGAGAGAGAGAGAGGAGAGAGAGAAGCAGAAGAGGGAAAGAGGAAGAGAGAGAGAATGAGAATCACAGACAGATTAAATAAAAACTAGCCCCATTTCTTTTAGTGACCCTTGTACTTTTTCCCAGAGCTCAGAACTAAATATAACCATCCCGATGGAGGGGGTGAGAGGGGGCTGTGGGGGAGATTTTCTCTTCTCATGGGGAGGGGGGAACAGGACATTTAGAGCTTCTGTTTGTGTTTGCAAACATCTGGAGCCAAAAACTTTGGACGTTGATGTTGAAAAATGGATCAAACAGCTCGGAAATTGAGTTATTTGTTACTGAGGATAAAACCAACAGAAAATAATCCATCTATATTTATATTACACCACAGTATTTATGCACACTGCTTCCAACACAATAACATCTCTAGACAAATGTGCAGAACTCGACACATGGATTTGGACACCGCAGCGCCTCAGATCCGCGTCGATCGGAAAGGGAGCTATCAGAGCGCAGTTAAGTATGGGACAAGAGGGAGGAGGACTTCTTGGAGTAAACACCACCAAGCTCTCGTTGGAATTTGCACTTTACGCAACGTTAACCACTTGAAGTCGTTGGTATAGATACCGATCTGTTCACCTTAGTTATGAGTGGATTGACTGGATTCCACTACCATTTGGCAGGAAAAGAACATTTCCACCAGCTCCAAGATCAGACTGAAGCGCTCACTCGTAACGTCAATCTTTCTGTACGCATGAGAGACATGGAACCTAACAGCAAAACTAGAGAGAAGAATTCATGCCAAATAGCTGTTTCTACAGGCTCCTCTGCATCTCGTATAGAGAACACATCAGCAACGAAGAAATGAAAGCGAGAATAAGACAAGCCATTGGACCATATGGAGATCTACTAGCCACAGTCGAAAAAAGGAAAACTAAAATGGTGCGGACATGTCACGAGACCCCAAGGACGCATTCTCCTTCCCTCGTCGGCATGTCTGCAATCTACCTCCAATCTCATCTTCAATCCAGTTTCTTACTAATCTTTTCCAATAAAAAAAAAAAACAGATCCCAAGGACTTTCAAAAACAATCCTCCAAGGCACTGTGCCAGGTGGAAGGAGGAGAGGAAGACAGAGAAAGCGATGGCAAGATAACATCCAAGAGTGGATAAGCTGCAGGCTGACCACTATCTATTATATTAGTTTTACAGACGGTTTGAGTGTACAAAACAGATTCCTTTGTTACCATCTACAGGCAGAGTCCGGCGCTGCGTGGGAGTCAGTCAGGTGATCAAGGGGTGGTGGGGGTGTGGGGGCAGGTCACCTGACACGACCGTGGAAACGCCCTAGTCATTACCTCCACCACTCGATATCACAGAGACGGAGAGTTGAGGGATTGGGAGATCAATAATGACTGATTGGATCTAAACAGGAGGGGGAGGACTCATTGTCATTCTCTGTGGATCCACAAGTGTCACCGTCTGTTCTGAACCAGAACCTTTTTGTGAACATGAACCTTTGTACACAGCGAGCCCAGCAGAGGGTACGGGTGAAATGTGGTGATGCCTACAGATTAAGGATTTCAATGATATTAATCAAATAAAATGCAATCATGTTATTTCTCCACCAAACTATCTAGAATTTGTACATTTGATCCATATGCACTGGACAAACGATGAAAAATCTCTTCTGTCCATACTTGGTCCATAATATCCCAATAGTTTCAAGAGTATTATGGAATGAAAACCCATATATCGTTAACATTATTACCACTTTAATTCTTCAAGTTGTTTCCTTGTTGATAACGTATCTTGTCATGCAGATTAAAATGAATGAGTCAGTTTGCGGTTTAATGTTGTTGGTCTGGATTAAACAGGGTGGTGAAAGGGGAGGATCCAAATCAAGTTAACCAATCATAGCACAGTGGGCGTGACAAGTGGCGGGGAGTAGGAGGAGCATTCTTTAAAAAAAAAAAAAAATTAATCCAGGCATGTGCCAAACTCTGCCCTTGCCTTGCACAAAGCTCCGCCCTCACGGGGCTCTGATTGGACCAAACAAAAGACATCAATTGGTTGTCTCCTTGTTCCAGACCCAACGACCATGAACTGCGAGCAACGCGAACAATTTGTTGGTTCTGACTTAACAGGCTATACAACAGTGTGGACTTGTATCTACAATCTATTCTTGTTAGGCGTTAATTTCAGATTTTTAAACTGGCAGCAGTTTAATCTCAGTGATTTATTTGCTGCGATAGCGGCACATCTCTATGTACACAGATGTGCGCACAGACACAAACACAGAGTTGCATCCTTTCTGTAGCATGAGCTTGGGTAAAATTTTGCACGGTACCTTCAAAGACAGAGCCGCTGCCAATAGAGGAAAAGTTTCTTCCGCCGTCTGACGGCGCAGGTCAGACCAAGTTCAGTGGGTCGGATGTACGCGTAGTGTGCGTACGCGCGCATGTACTCTCGACATGTTCAATGTGTCGGGTGTACGCGTGCACTCCCGACATGCATTAACCCAGTCTGCAGCCTCTAGTTTATTTATCAGGATGCGGTGGGGTCGTCTGCCAACCTATAGAAGCACTCAACTTTAATCAGTTAGCTCAGTTAGTGAAAAGTAAGTTAGTAAGTAAAATATATATTCACCGTATGTAGCATCTTCCAATACTTCACAAGGACAATGAAATACAATAATTACTAAGTAAGAACGTACAATGTATAAGAATCAATTTGCAAGGGAGGGCGCGGTGGCAGAGCGGTTATAGTGAGCGTCCCCCAGACCATAGGTTGATCAGCTCTTGTGAGCAAGTACTGTAAGGGTTAATTACTGCAACTAGTCAACATTTCCTTAAACTTCTTTGTAGATTAATCTTGTGTGGAATAAGTAGAAATAACAGTTATTAAGCACACATGTTCTCGAGGCTATAACAAAAGTATGGAAACAGGTAGAAACAAGAGTGGGTTTTCTGATGAGTCTGAAGTTTCCTTTGCTATTTGTTTTGTTGACAAGGACACAGAACTATGGGTCTTGAAAAAAACACATGGGACGCGCTGAATTTAAAATCAATGAACTAGTATTTCCATGTAATTCTCCACAGTCGGTGCCCTGTAGTGTTAGCAGCAACGCCTGTTATAGATTATTCAACAGCATCTCTCTGTGACCCTACAGCACTGGGCCAGTAGTGGGGGCTGTGACACCCCCACCCAGTGGTGACCCAGATCAGCAGTCATGTGACCAGGCACAGCCCCGCCATTCAGTGTTCTGCCAGCTCCCCCTACTGAAAAAATGGGTAAGTCCTCGCATGCACCACCCCCTCCCTACTGACAGAATGGGCAAGTCCTCTCATGCCCACCCCCCACTCCCATCCCTTACTGACAGAATGGGTAACTACTCCCGTGGTTCATTCATGCAAGAACATGAATTGTCGCCGCAGCGTTAGCAACAGTGGGACTAAAAATAACAGTAGTGATAAGTTGAGCGGGTCTCTTATGAAAATATTAAATGTGCATTTGTATATTTACCTCCAAGGAGCGAGTAGTTTTGGTTACCCCATCTAGATCTCAGAAGACAAACACACAAAAATGTTCCTTCTTGCAACTCAATATATAAGGTTTGAATTGCAAAATAAAAACATCATAATCACTAAATCAAACTTACATATCTTACAAGAACATGATTTGTGTCTTTAGCGACCCTACGAATTGCAACGCATGTCTTGTGAATTTGTTTGACTCGTCGGTGATTTAAAGGCGGCAAAAAGCAAGGATTTTCCCACAAAGCAGAGATAGTCTTCTTCATATTATTAATTGTCGTGTTTAGATATAATTTGCACAAAATATTTGGAGGCCTTTCACACAATGCAAATTGTGTGAAAATTGTTGCAATGTAAAAGTTTGTTGCTAAATGTTTTGATATACGCACCACTTTGACCACTACATGAACATGAACTCAGAAAGCTATACATTATATTGCTATACAGGCTTGGAAAACACTGCTGTTTCAAATAAATGAGCAGAGATTTGAAAATAGGGTGAATTTGGGGGGAAATTGGAGAGTTAGTTGGGGGGTCTGTTTCCCTTTCACATAGTACCGGAAATGGAGGGTTTGGCTGAGTGTGGCAGTTTTGGCCTTGAGGGTCTCCACGGTGAACTCCCCTTTTCCCCTGCCTCTTCACTCTTAGAACGCTGCTGTAGTTTCTTTACATGAGGGTTTTAGCAGAGGTAGGAAAGTCCCTGCCATGTGTTAGGTCTACCTGTTCACATGATCCTTAATTAGCACAGCTGTTTGATCTGCTAATCTGTGACAACACCTGTCAGTGCCCAGGTATAACCAAGACCTGACACGACTTTCAGTTAGAGGAACCGGAATGAGCCCCAGTGGGGTTTAGTCATCGATAGTGAGAGTCGAGTTTCCCAGCAGCTCAAATCTCAGAGCCAAACATTTCAGGCCAAAAAATGTGCACTGATATTTAACTCTTTGCTCAACCCAAAGACTGTTATAGAAGTCTAAGAAGAATAAATATTTGTATTACCGAAGACACTAAAAGGCATTTCTAAACACGAGAGAAAGTTTGTCTTCCATATATGTATATGTGCATATGTATGTATATAATGGATCTTTAGAATAAGCTGTGATTATTTTTTAATTAATTAATTAATTTTCCAATTTTTAAAATGATCTCCTATGACAGTTGAAAGAAGGAGGAAGTCAGAATATATTGTCTAGAAATTGGGAACTACATGCCTCCAATCTTCCTGTCGGTTCCATAATTTCCTTTCAATAAAGTATTTTGATTCTGATTCACATCTTTGGCACTGGACAATCTAAGGCCATGTTCACACGGAAACATATATGAGTGACATTCAACATTTTTTCTTTGCCGTTTGCAGCTTCCCGTTCATGTGAAAATGCCATTTTGGGTTTTGGGAACCCCCAAAAAACGTGAATCGTTGTTGTTGCAAAACCCCAACATTCTGCAATGTGCCTTGTACATAGACTGTCCCCATGTACATAGATCCTAGTTCCCTTGTTTATGCCTTGTTACATGTTTGTTACATTGTCTCTATGTCTAGCACCTGTACCAAGAAAAAAAATCCTCGTCTGTGACGTTGTATCATTGACAATGGCAATAAACAAAATATTTTGATTCTAATTCTGACTAATTGTTTTGTGCCTGTGCACGGTCAACGTTGGTGGTGCAAGAGGTCTAATATTCAAGTCTCGAGAAAACAATCTACACAACCATGTATTCCTGGAAAAACCTTCCGTTTGACTAATGACTGGAGTCTTACAGACACATCTGGTGGGCACATCTGCTGCCTGTGTTATGTAACGCTACAGAACACCAACACACTATAGAACACACACACCACGTCTAGAACACATGTGTACATGTATCACAGAAAAATCTTCTCCGTATGTTGGAATTCAACTCTGTGCCGAACGAGAGCATCTCAAAATAGGAAGGGCAGTTGGATTTCAGATCAAACGTTCCCCTAGCACTAGTAGTATGATCATTTGTGTGTATATAGACCTCAAGTAGATATAGATTAAGTGACCACAGACTAGCAATAGAAACAGGTCGGCACAGTCAGACAAGGCGCCCTAAAGAGGACAAAAAATGCACACTTTGTTCCCAAGGAAATGTGGAGACAGAGCTACACTTCCTATTGCACTGTGGTGCATATAAAGACTTTAGGGATCATACTTCCCCAAACTGTCATAAAAAGACAAAAATGTGAGAATATCCCTGACGAGGCAGCACTGCAATATCTCCTAGGAGAGAAAAATGAATGTACCTTATTAGCAGCACAATATGTGTAAGACTGTGAACGACTGAGGGACAACCAGTGGACAGGAGAGAGATGAACCTTCATGTTCGCCAATATGAAGACGTATCACTAATACAGTATGGATGATAGAAATGCTGTAGATATGTATATTACAGACACTATACAGTGCGTACATTGTTAATAAGCTTCACGTTGTTTTTCCATCTATTAACCATTTGCTGTTTAATATATGTTTGTTATATGTATGCTTTGGCAATGTATGATGCTCATTACCATGCCGATAAAGCCATATTTGATTTGACTTGATATAGAGAGAAGTGCCCGCCCATGTCAGCCAAGGTACATGGTCCATCGAGAGGTTAAAAACATGAGCTCTACTCCCAGAAAGACTTCAAAAAGATGAAACCAAGCCCAATCGGTCTCCACAAAAATCCTTTCTTCACGCACAGCGCACGCGACTGCACGGAAGAAACGGCGGCGTAGCGAAGTCAGTGTCCATGTTGGGTTGGTGTTATTATTTTACAACTTGCCGCTGAGAGCAGAAAAGGCTTCTAAGTCGACCGTTTACAAGCCCCCGCTGAAGACACGCTAACACACTGCCAGGAACACGCCAACAACATGCTAATGCATGCCAGGAACTTTTTGGATTTTATGGCCCCGCGCGTGGACGCTGCATAATAGAGGTTAGCGGTCCAACGTACTTAGTGCACGGACCCAGCTGTTATAGGGGCCCCTGGATCTCTCTGGCACGAGGCTCCAAGGAATTATTATTATTTTCTTTAGTGATAAGGAAACAGAGATAGGAAAGGGAAACAACCCCTGTGACCCCACTGTGGAATACTAAACATTGGCCAAGTCTGAAATCGCTCCCCATTTCCTATATAGTGCACTATATGGGGTGCTCACCATTTTGTATTTTTTAAATCAAAATCTAAAAACAAAGTCGCTTTTGTGACGTGCCTCGAGGCAGCTTCGGCTGCAATTTGGGGCAATATAAAAATCTGTTGAGTTGAGTTGTAGGGGTGTCCGAACTCTCCATGTACCCTATATCGTGCACTATATAGGGTACCCACCATTTCGTAGGGGTGTCCGAATAGTCCATGTACCCTGTATAGTGCACTCAAAAGTATTCCACAATGCACCGCGAGAAGAAGTGAGCATCGTACCCTAGACAAAGCAATTACAACTCATAATACATTGCGAGACATTTTAAAAATGACCTAAACTACAAACATGGCGGAGTCAATAGCGACCGACCACAGCAAATGGTAAGTACTTTGGATTTTCTGTGATGTTTGTTACATTTTATTATTCTATTATATATTATATATTTTATAAATATATATATACACATATATACACACACATATATACACACACACACACACATATATATATACATATATACATATACACATACACACACACACACACACACACACACATATATACACACAATTAATTATGAATACAATTCTGACGGCGCCGATGGTAGTGTCCAAAAACACAATCAGGGAATGATTTCAGACACAGCCCAATGGCTGTTTCACAAGAGCAAGCTGGATAAATCTAGTACGATCTACTTCCATTCATTTCAACATGACAGTTATCATAATTATCTTCACAATTACCTGCATATCCTTTGTGTAGGAATTGTAACCTTTGTTTTGGTTGAGTTAGGATGATGGTGTATACTTTCCCGATTGTTGCTACACATTAGCAAAAATATGTTTGGGATATTCCATGAGGGAAGCCGAGAAGCGGCTGTTGGCGCCCTGGCGGAATGCATCCCTTTAAGCCATCCGCGCATAAGAGATGCGATCTACCTTCTTTCCTACAGGCGGTCCTGGCTGTTTAATCCGATCTCCCATATATATTGACACTTTTGACGCATAAGCAGATTCATGATTGCCGTAGACCACCTATTTTAGTCCGCATCAAAATGTATTCCGATCCACTTGGATCCGTGGAGGTGTATACATGAGCACTTTTGAATCAGATCCACGTATAAACAGATTATATTTAGGCTTTTTGGTACCATGTAAACGGGGCTATTGAAAGACCCCAATCTTGACGTGTTGTTGAAGTCTACTGACAGCAGCAGTCCAGGGTCCGGGGCCTCCAGCTAGTCCATGCCCGTGTAAGGTCATTTATTTCCAGCTCCCAGACAATGAAAACATCACAACCCCCAACACAACATAAAACTGGGTTCGGTTGAAGAGTGGACCAGCTGTGAGGAAGTGGGGCTGGGGGTGCGGGGAGAGGGGTGC
>OMKY01201408.1:0-10000 GCA_900302395.1 Bregmaceros cantori
ATTTTTCATAAAGTCTTTTTTTCCCGGCATCAGCGCCGTTTTTCATTGTTATTAGATGGGATTAGTCAGAAACTGGATTGAAGAGACATTGCAGATAAGCCGATGAGGGGAGGAGAACTCGCGGCACTGCAGATGCTGTGGTAGACACAGCTCCATTAACATAAATGGGGGCGCGTTAGGTGTGCTGTCCATAACCACCATAACGTCACCCACTTTCTTGTTTTGACAACTATGGCAATATGTATTTGCTTTCTCTAGGACGTCTGTGGAAGTCTGTGGCACTGAAAAGCTTAATTGGAAATCACACCATTTAAAGCATGTAAGACGCCCCATTTTGGGACACTTGGGTTACAAAAGGAGGATGAATACTTGTTGAACGCAAGCACGCAAAATAACTACAACAAGATACTGAAATGAGGAACAACCGTCAACTGAGGAGCAGCAGATGTGTCTTTTGGGGGAAGGATTTGTGATGGAAAATCACATGTAGGCTCAGAGTGCAACAGCCTCCAATTTAGGAACAAATGTTCACACAAGCTTAACACACCATATGACTCATCGGAAACTACAAATCCCTTGAGGAAGACACATAGAATTATGAGTGAAACTGCCTGTGTTCTGTAACTTGATGTTGTGTTTCGCGGAAGAGTTAATAAAAGATACACATTAAAACGATCTACGTATATGCACGGTTAAGTTATATCTCTTACCACTTCATGTCGATTTATATGGGGTAAATACAATGGACGTAGTTTGGCTGCCATCTGTTGGCCATTTCTAGCATATTACCATGGATAAATCAGTAATAGAACACTTTTAAACAGACAATGCTATGCAAATATTGCTCTCTGCCTGTTCGTCTGACCGCGATGATACCACCCTAATGTCTGCCACTGTCAAGCCGTGACTTCACCGTAGAACAGCCCTATGGCAACAAAATGCACTTAGAAACTAAATTTTGATATTGACAGACACAGACAGCTGTCTGTGTCGCATGTTCAGACAAATAATGAATGAATGACGGCGCTGCCCCTGTTTGCCTGGCAAAGACGAGCAGCCGTGGAAGGCACCGCGACCTCGTACCCGTGACCCCTCATCTCTCCGCATCAACCACATCTTCCGGTCCCAGGTGGGGTCCCATCTGCTGCCGTCTTTGTGTTGCCACAGCGACACATACATTAGCTTCAGTGGTGTCCATTAGGCGCGGCAGCTGCTCTCTCGCTCTCTCACTCCAGACTATTTTCCATTACACGTTTCAATCAAGAGGTACTGCATCACATTTTTCCCAACATATGACAGCACTGCTGAAGTGCGTCCTCTGCATTTCACCAACTCATGGCTGGCATCAGGAAGGCAAGATCAAAGATGGGACCACTCTCAAATGACAACCAGACTATCCAAACAATACGCCACCAAAGACACAATAAGAACAAACGTGGTAAGCCAGAATCAACAAATCGTCCACGCATTGCACGCGGCTAGACGGTCCGGTGGATGTCAGCCTGGACCAACCAGCCAGACTAATCAGATAGTCGTACAAATTCAGCGCCCCGTTAAGGCGGGCCTTGTTCGAATTAGAACGTGACCTTGCACACCACTTGTCGAACCTACTATGTGATTTGATAACCTCATTTGATTGACACTTTTTTGATACTTTTTTCGAGCCTGCATAATCCAGACCAAATCATCATTCTGGTCGTGTGCAATGTGTGAACGATTCATTTGTTCTAGCTTGCCAGGCCAAATTGGAACAGTTATAGTCGTTAGTATTCGTTGGTAATGATCTCTCCAGTCTTCTGTAAGAAAAAGTACTTAGTCCAGCTTCTAGAGTAAGAATCAATTTCACTAATTTGTTTCAACCCATTACTAACCCAGCTGATTATAATTAGCAACGCTCCTCAGTCAGGCCAATCAGCTGACGTGTTACAACACCTGTTCAGACTGTTAAGATGGACGCAAAACCTGGCAGGAGATTTACTTGTGCTACTACTTTTACTCCTACGTTATCCAACACCATTACTTTCCTCTGACAGGTGAACAGTCTAGCGGCTGTGGCATATGTGTATTGTGACTAAGGATTTAAGGTCATAATGCCATTAAACAATTATAGTGTCCCAATTAAATATAGATCAGAAAGGCACATTAATTGTGAAGTGACATTTGAGACAAATATAGTAAAATGAGCCTAGATAGATAAAACATGTTGATCATGCCATGGATCAGCACTGTTCCTCGAAGATCATTATTGTTTGTGAATCTGGTTTAAGAATCCAGTCCATTCATAGATTATTATCTTGTTTACATGTACTGGGTCTGATTTAAATTGACATAAATGTACAGAGTACTAGAGTTGTTTTTGTTCTCTAATGACATGTCACCATTGTATTAGTGTTTCTGACACTAGGTGGAGAATGAGATCTGCCGGTGTGCGTGTGCTGTCGTCCACCTCCCCCCTCCATCTACTATTATGCAACATTATATTTTTCTATTCCTTTCAGGATCTCGGCTTGCAACACAGTGAAAAGAGAGCAGTGAAGGAGAGGGTATTATTGATTGGTGCCACAGCCAACCCCAGCACTATTGCAGCCATTATACATATTATATATTAGACATACACACATGGAACAGACATTATTTGGTGATGTATCAACTTGTGATCTGTTCAGATTCGTGATCAGATTTCCACCATACAATCAATGTTGTTATCATCACCAAATATTACATCAGAAGTAATTGATAGCAGTAATTGAAATAATTTGCATTATCTTGGTTTTGGGCAATGGAAGACAATGATTCCAAAATATTTCAACTTCAGTGAGGGGTGAAAATCACACCTGCATGACTTTTTTTTTTAATTTGTCACTATTATCATTATAACAATGTATTAATTGTTGTTAATGCTATTTTTTTAAATGGTTTATTATAACTACTTTTAACTGCTGTTTAAACTCTAATATGCCATAACATAATAATAATAATACTAATTAAATAAAGGTAGTGATGTATGTGAAGGAGCCGTTAATTTCGATCAAAAAGCATTTTGGTCGACCAGATCCTTAATGGTCAACGATTGCTTAATCGATTAATTGAATCCCCCCCAACATACTGTAAATGAACGGCACTGGACTGGAAACAAAATTAATTGGAAATCCAATATGATTTTTTTTAACATCCTCTGAACAAAGCAATCCAAACATTCTCCAGAGGACAGATAGTAGTACTTCATCCTGGCTGGTGCTGGTGCATAACTAAGTTCTAATTTGCATTCAATCAAGTACTGACTGGGTCGGATCTGCAGTGAACATTTGTCAGCTTTGAAATCCAATATGTGGACTTAATGAGAAAGGTCTGGTGCGTCCTCTGTAATCCCCGCACGCAGGACGCACACGAGCCGCTGAGTGCTGCACATAAAATGATGCCCAGCATGAGAGAGAAACCCAGAAAAGATGCTCGCTGATGCAAACATTTGGAATATATGACAAAGGAAGCAAAATATGAGTATTGCAACGCAGCATGGAGCATGCATCTGGAGCGGGCGATGGAAAGTAGGGCTGCAACTAACGATTCTTTTATTTATTTATTTATCTTTTTTTCCTATTTATTTTTTTTCAGCATCAGCGCCGTTTTGTTCATCTTTATTGGATAGGATTAGTCGGAAACTGCGTTTAAGAAATCGGGGGTAGACATCGCAGACAAGCCGAAAAGGGGGTAGAACTCGTGGCACTGGGGATGCTGCGGTAGACACAGCGCCATTAACTTTAATGGAGGCGCATTGGGTGCGGTGTCCATAACCACTCCGCCAATAACACCTCACCAACTAATGATAGCTTATTCTTTAAAGCATGCACTGTTTTTCATTCTTTTATTGAGAGAGATAGTGATAGGATTAAATCAGAAACGGGGATGAAGAGTCGGGGGAGACATTGCAGAAAAGCTGGAGACGGTATTTGAACCGGCGGCACTGCACAGCCCGCGGCTTGGGGGACGCTCTCTCTAACCACTCTGCTACGGCACATCCCCAATAGCTTATACTTTTTAATAGATTATCAATTTCATGTTTTTCATTTTGTATTTTCCAAAAATCATAGTATCAAGTTTTGTGCTAATGTGGTAGCCGTAGCATAAATCTGCTAACAATAACAATGTTTCACTTCCTTAAGAATTATTCATAAATACACTGGTTGCCAACCAATTTAATAATCAGTCAACGGTTAGTCGATTCATAACGTTGCACCACTAATGGCAAGCAAATTAACAAATAATTCATACATGTTCATATATTGGCGTAAATAATGTAAGTCCAAGCTGTGACCTGCAACATTAGTGTAGAAGTGCAAGCCAATGCATTCAATGTTATGAATGTTAATGTCTTACCCATCAAGCAGCATAACAGCCAAAGCTATTTTTAAGCTTCACTAGCTTCTAAGAGCAGGCATGTATGGGCTAGGTTGTCAGTTAGTTTGTCAGTTGTCTCATGATGTGTTCATTTCACGTTTTCACCAAAGTAGTACACGCAGATGTTTGAATGAAAAGACTGCAGTGAAGCAAGTACTGTGATGTCACAATGCCTGGTACATCCGAACGTTCATGTCCCACTAGGCAATAGTATTGAACCGATCAAAGTGTGCCTCTATTATGGACACATGCTGTATTGCACCAGTCCCACCTTATCTTTTTTACCATACATGAGGTTAAATTTCTTCCTATGATGAAATTAAAAATCACTTAGGCCACTAATATGTTTCCTTCAAATCATTAGTGTTGATTCTTTACTAAAATATATTCAAACTTGGCATTCTGATTTTTGACAACTGGTTCATACCTCCTCAAATTCAAATAATCTGTGTATATGTGCAGGGCCAGGTGGATAGTTCCCTTGTTCTATCAGCATATCACATGTTTTAATTTTTTAAGTCTCGGTGTGCCATTTTAAATTGTTGTATTGACAGGATTAGTCAAAAACTGCGGGGGAGAGAGATCGGTGGTAGACAACGTAGACATTCGCTCACACAGGGAATAGAATACGCAGCTCTACGGACACTGTGGTCTGGGTGGCACAAAGGTGTTGCGTCTTGAACCACTCCAACATTTTATATAATGGCTATTAGCATTGCATGTTCTATATTTTTGCAATACCATAATCTATATACATGGAAAACATGACAGCGCACTGAGGTAAAGAAACTGATCCTGCTGAATAGCATTTTGTAAAGTAGGGATTACGCAACTCAAGGCTTTTTGAATAATGCAATCATGAAATTTCCATAATAATTTGTTACACTGCTCATTAGTGAGAACTGGCCCAGCGCTGGCTCAGACCAACAACAAAAAACAGCAGATTAGTCGGATGTTTCTGGAACGCAGCAATGACCACAGCCGTCTGTTCATTTCACCAGGGGGCAGCCTGCGTGCCGCATTGTCTAACAAAGACATTGATAAATTACCCACAACGAGCTGGCACCCAGAACATGAATATAATATAGCGGCATCAGCAAAAGATGCAAAAAATCTCTCGCCATAATATAATTTCAAATGATTCTGTTACGAATTTTGAAAACAAACTTAGATTATTCATGTTGTCATTAATGTATGTTGTTTTTGTATCTTTTGGTTTGACTGGCGCTGTGTTTTATCTCATATCTAGGCAACATTTTCTGGACATGTTAAGGTTAACTAAAGGTAGCTGTTGCTGGTGGAGTGGTTATGGACACAGCGCCTAACGTGCCCCCATTGATAAGGGTTCTCTGTGTACCGCAGCTTACGCAGTGCCACAGGCTCTTCTCTCCCCCACCGGCTTATCTGCGATGTCTCCCCGCGACCCCTTCGACCCAGTTTCCGACATCGTTACCTATCCAGTAAAGATGAGCAACTGCGCTGATAAAAAATAAAAACAACTAGTGTACACTGCATGTTAGAAAAATGAGAAAATCCTTTGTAACTTTGAAAGGGACAACAGTGAATACAAAAGACTTTGCTACAATGTAATGTAGTTGGTGTACTGTTTGTATGACGGTGAAAAATCCCCTGTCCCCTCAAAACAATTAAATACATAGCTATTGCTATCTAAACATGCGTAGCTTTACTCTTATAAACATCTTCTAGATCCAATGTATCTCACACCTTGTCATAAAAATACAAAACATATATCACCATAATAGTTTGTGCCACAAACAAAATCCACACTCACTTGGAATTTCCCAAGGGTGTTTAACAGAGACTTGTCTGGGCCCTATATGAAATTGGAAAATAAACGACACAAATAGACTGGCCCTTCCCCGCCCTCTCTCTTTTTCTCACACACGCGCTCTCCCTGCTGCGTTCTCTCCGCCTCAAACTATACCCTCGCTGCCTGGATACAGGGTTTCGCCATCAACACATTGTCCAATCACCTTGCTTCGCAGCCAGCCCCCCCGTACCTCGTCATTACTAACCCCAAGCACCCCCACCCCCTCCCCAGTTCTCCCAGCTCCCATCTAATCGATCCTGGCGGTGTTGGGGAACATGCCGGCGCCGCGTAATCACATGGCGCGAACAGACATGACGGGCATTTAATGAGGGAAGGGGCGCCTATGGCCGTAACAAACACTTAATTCCAGCACAGGCCGACCTCATTATTCTAGTCAATAAATAATGCCCAGCGATGAGCTTGTGAGAAACATACGATTTCTGCGAGATGAGACAGTGGCATGCGGTGCATATCAATATATTGGAGGGATGGATGTTTGTGCATGTGCATACAGGATTACAGGTGAATATGGATGTGGATTAATGTCAAGTAAATATGATGTATGTAAAATCATAGAAGGAACTAAACGAGTTTGCGGTGCTGATGCACCCAGCGCCCAGGTTGGGAATATAAGTCTTGACTTCTTTCTATTCCTTTTGAACATGTCTTGACTCTTGAGTCATGCTTAGAGATTTACTTTGGTTATTATAATTTTTTTCTTTATCTTACAGCTTTGTTTGGTTCATTTTCCTTATTTGTTTGCATTGCATTATCTTCTCAATTATCTCTAATTAGTTTGAGATATTCAAATATACAATCATTAATTCAAAGAATTTTCAATGACTCAGAGTCTTCCATCACACCTACTCAACAACGGCATGAACTGATTCTGCAAGTGGGCTGTGTATTACTAGCAATGTTGTATTGTATACAATATATTGTGCCTCTACTACGCACTGACATCAGACATTCAGCTTGAAAAATATGAGTTTTATTTTTTTAGTTTTTATTTTATTTTTCGCCTCATTTCAAGCATGTACTTGATTGATCACAGATTTGCTTTCTGAAATTATTGGATCGTTTTTCAACGGAATTGAAAAGTAATCTCCAATTAGATTACTTTTCTATTACTTTATTATCAATCAATTAATAAAATTGTTGTATGTGTTTTTGTTTGTTTTACATTTTAAAAAAAAACTGCAGTCTATAGCTAATAATTTATTATGAATAGTTTGAAAAGTTTTTTTTTTTCTAAAATACATCCAAAAGTCCAAATCCCAACTCTATGCAGATGTGCAATGCACTTGACACACATAAGTATGGACATCACTTTTGGCACCATAGCAAAGTTAGCACAGTAATACTGACTGAAATGGCATTGTAAGCATCACACCATAACAAGAAGTAAATAAAGCAACCGACGACTTCTGTATCTTTCCAATACACTCCCATTGTGTATTGTGATTATTTCAATATCTTCAGATATAGAATGACAAATGGGAAATGCTAGTAGTATATACCTGAAACGAGTCCTGCTTGTTGAATTAGCCAGACATCCTTTCTCCTTCACTCATAGCAAACAATAGATTTTCAATCATACTGAAAAATGTGGCATTTTGGAAACAAAGAAACAATAAAATGGGTGTTAATCGCTTGGGGGAATATACTGAGAGTTCAATGTGTTATGGGGTCGTTGGCGAAGTAGTTATGGACACCGCACCCCCATTCATGTCCGCAGTGCCATGAGTTCTACTCCCCTCGCCGGCTTGTCTGCGATGTCTACCCCCGATCTCTTAGCCAGTGGGAGCCAGTGGTTGCTGATTCCACAATCTCAACATAGTCTCCGCCTAATCCTATCCAATAAAGATGAAGAACGGAAAAAATAACTTTGAAAAAAAAAATATTTTAACTGTTGTGCATGCTGGAGTTCATTGGTCTCCAGCCCACCATGACATATCTGTTCATAGCCATAAGAGATGTCCTACTCTAGGTAACTAAATAAAAACGCTGGTGTCAGATCTGTAGTTGAATACGAGGAACCAGCCAAATTGAATAATGTTAAATATTGTGTGTAATAACAACCATCCTGATAATGCAGATTAGAAAAATGACCTTCCCAGACGACACAGACCTGAACGATAGTGGCATCAGGCATGCTTAGCCTCCGCACAAACATTTGGCTGTGTCCACTCTGGCTGGTGACGTAGCCCGAGCCCCAGGTCCCACTGTGAGGCCGGCCAGTGTTGTAGAACATGAACGTGTCGCTCCCAGAGGTGGCCGTCAAACACGTCTTGTAGCAGTAGGTCTTGGTCATGGAGCCGTTTCCCCGCACCTCGATGTAACGTGGCTCCACCTTCAGGTCCCGCCGCAGCACCACTTGAGTGGTGGTAGTGGTGGGCTGCCCTGACGCCCTCGCACCACCTCCACCAGTGGCGCCACTTGCACCTCCCCCACCTCGGGCTGAAGCTTGGGCAGCATGCTGCGCTAAGGCCTTCTTGGAGATGCAGCATGGGCAGCAAGATCCCGGTTGGGTGCAGTAGCGATGGCAGCGCACAATGGCCAGGACAAAGATTGTGACGAGAAAGACAAAAGTGGTGGCGCACAGGGCGACGATAAGGTACAGAGTGACATTGGAGATCATGAGGTGGCTGTTTGGTCGGATGATGCGCTTGGGATCGGGCACCACTTTGGGCGGGAGCTCCAAGACGTGCACATGCACTGTCGCTGTGGATGTGTGGGAGGGCACGCCACGGTCTTGAACTTTTACGATCAGTGCAAAATACGTGGAGTTGTCCTCGATGACTCGTCGCGTTGTCCGAATCTCACCCGTGTGTTCATGGATTTTAAAGAGGTCAACATCAGTACTGCTTAATTCTAGCATGTACTCCAGCCAAGCGTTCTGCCCAGCGTCTCCGTCCCATGCAGTCACTTTCGTCACCAGTGCGCCGGCCTCCGCATTCTTCATCAGAGTCTCTGTGATTCGTGTGCCGTTGGTTGGCGGGTGCACAATCTTGGGCGTGTGGTCATTCTGATCCATAACATAGATATAGACTGTGGCAACGCGGGACTGCGGAGGCACACCATTGTCCTGCGCTTTGACCTGAAAGTGAAACTCCCGAAGCTTCTCAAAGTCAAAGGAGCGCAGTGCAAACGCTTCGCCTGTGCTAGGCTTGATGCTAACATAGCTGGTCACAGGTATTCCATGATTGTTGTCACTGAGGACTGTGTAGGTGATGCGAGCGTTCTCTCCAGTGTCTGCATCCAATGCCTTTACAACGCACAGAGAAGCGCTAGGTTGGTTGTTTTCGGGCACATAAACAGTATACGATGTTTGTTCAAAGCGCGGAGGGTTGTCATTCACGTCTGCCACCTCGACTTTAAACGTCATGCGTGACGTCAGCGAGGGTGTGCCTCCGTCTATGGCAAAAACGGTCACATTGTAAGATGAGATTGTCTCTCTATCCAGGAAAGCAGTGGTGACAACCGCATATTGGTTGCGTGACATTTTCATCTTGAAGGGCAGGTTGGGCATGATTTCGAGAGACACGTGTTTGTTCTGTCCAGAATCACGGTCACTGACACTGATCATTGCCACAACGGTGTCTAAACGCGCGTCTTCCCGGACAGGGCTGGAGAGAGAGGACAGCACGATCTCTGGGACGTTATCGTTCATGTCCACCACGTCCACCACCACCTTACAGTGGGCCGCCACAGGCGACGGCCCGCGGTCCATGGCCTGAATGTACATCTCATAGGCAGGGGTCTCCTCATAGT
>OMKY01201408.1:15000-16753 GCA_900302395.1 Bregmaceros cantori
CGTGACCAGGTCGCATGGGGCCGTTGGGCAATGTAGTTGGCATGTTCGCCGGTGGGAATACAGTCTATAAATCAATCGCAATCGCGCTACTCGAGCACTTACATTGATAATGGGTTGCCACGCATACGGCTAGCACTAAAAGTACTATTTCTTTGTACCACTACGGTGCAGGTTTGCAATCTCAGAGAATTTAAATACAATTGTAATCAGTTATGTAATCCCACTACCCATTCCTTTCATAAAACGAATGAAAGGATTACATTCAATAACTCTTAGACTTTTATATTTTTTATATATGATTATAATACAACAAGAATACGAAATTGCATGAATTCCAAAGATTTTTAATTTCATTTTCGTGAAGAATTGAGCTCTATAAATGTGACTGGGGTGTCAAATGACAGCGGGTGTGGTGCCTTAAGGAAGGGATTCTGCTGCATGCACATTTACAAGTTATGACAATGGCCTCAGAACGCTTCTACAAGTGGATGTATTCCTCTATTTCAGGTAATTTACCTTTAGTCTAGATTATTTAATTTTGAATGTATTGTAAGTTTTGTAACGAAATGCAATTACTCCCCCTCCCCCCCCACAAACACACACAGATCATAGAAATATTCAATAGAGAGCTGTACTCATACTTCACGTGTGACAACCCCCCCCCCTCACTTTAGCCTTCAGAACATGAACATAGAGATAGATGATGGGAAATGAGTGCTTATCTATTATGCAGGAAGTATCTGGCATATTCATGTGTTCTCTCACACCCTGCCCCAACCTCATTAATACAGTAATTGTGTGCGCTATAAAAGCCATTTATATTGTCCTTTTGGAATATCTAATATGGTCTTTGGGAGATAAACCAGTAGATAATGCTGCCATTTGATTAAAAACAATTGATTTGCAAACACACACACACACACACACATGGATGGTTTGTGGAAACACAACTGACGATGTAGGTAGTCACACACATTATCTGTACATTGTGAGAAGCTCCCTAAAATATTCTACTGAATTGTACTAGTTTACTATTACTACCAATAATGCTAAAAATGTATAGTTATTTCAATAAAGAAAGTTAGTGACAGGGAGAGCGAGAGAGGGAGAGAGAGAGGGAAATAGGGAGAAAGAGAGAGGGAGAGAGAGAGGGGGGAAGAGAGAGGGAGAGCGAGAGAGAGAGAGAAAGAGAGAGGGGGAGAGTGAGACGGAGAGAGATGAATAGAGAGGGAGAAAGAGAGAGGGAGAGAGGGAGATTTGCCAATTCCCTGACACTGACACGTTTTGTAGAAAACATCACTATGCATCATTACGAATATATAAAAATACACCTTGTAATAAAGAAGAGAATGTCTGAGATATCAAAAAGAAAAATACAATTAAAAGTGCATATTGCCTACATATGGCTTGTATCGAGCTGTTGAAAGTTGAAGCACGGTGATGAGCTGTTAAAAGTTGAAGCACTGTTCCCTCTATTGGTGAACACTGGTACTGCATGGCGTCTTTCACAGAGTGGTAGTGCCGAGAAACCGAGTGAATGGTAGTGGGCGATGTTTCAATTAACTCTCTCTCTCTCTCTCTCTCTCTCTCTCTCTCTCTCTCTCTCTCTCTCTCTCTCTCTCTCTCTCTCTCTCTCTCTCTCTCTCTCTCTCTTGCTCTCTATCTCCCCCTCTCCCCTCCCTCTCTCGCTCGCTATCTCTCTCACACTCTCTCACTCTTTCACTCTCAGTCTTTCTCTCTCTCTCTCTCTCTC
>OMKY01201409.1:7645-21506 GCA_900302395.1 Bregmaceros cantori
TGAGAAGGGGCAGCAACTGTCCCGTCTCTGGCTGTCCCTTATCCAGTTCACGAGTGAACGCCCGGCGGCTTCCCAGACAGGCCAAGCAGTTTAGCTCATCAGACAGGTTTCAACACTCCTGTTGCTTCTAAATGCTGCTTCTAGCATTGTTGGTAAGAATTGATTTTCATTCATTGTTCGATGTCTGTGTCAGTGTCTGAGAAGTGGCATCTGTCTGCATATGACGAAGCAGCGTCAGAGGGCAGAACAAGATCTATAGAGGAGTTCTGCGGGTAGTTCTGGTAAAATGTCTAATAGTAAGAGGCAGGGCTTTGAGCCGGTTCAAGGGACGAAAACCGAAAACGAACAGAATTCTATGGAATTTTACGAGGAGCGGAAACGGAAACTAAGAAAGATTTCTTCAACTCTTCCAGAACAGAAATGGAACATTAATTAATTTTCTTTTCATTCTCTATATATTTCAGCATATCCTATGTCTGGGAGACTATTTCCGGTTGTTCATCCAACCAACTTTCATCGTCAGTCATCAAGCCCCATGCATCTGGGGCTCCATCTTGTGGACAGACGAGGAAGTGAATGTAATGGAGTTTTAAAGCTTGTTTTAACGTTAATACTGTTGCACTGAAATATTAAAGTCCACCAAATATATTTTGCATGAACTATACCTACATTTAACATTGCACACTATAAGGAACTTTAAGAGCGAACAAAATGTTCCGAGAACTATATTGTTAAAAATAGATCTGCCTGAACTGTTTGGAAAGGAATGTTTGAAAAATTATTTCGTTTTCAAGCCCTGGTGAGTGGACATTCAGTTGACGGTCACTTTGCCGTGTTTTGACCTATTTTTGAACTATTTTATGCATTACTGTATTATTGTTGTTGAGCTAGTATTTCCCAGTATACTTAGCCCAGCTATCAACCAATCTGATCAAGGCAAGTGGAGAGACGTCAAGACGCTACACAGGTTGAAGGTGCATCCAGGACGCTCTGGAAGTTTATTCTGAAAACACTTTGATATATAGAAAACATGAAATCACTTTCAACCAATCACATCATCACAGCACATTGAACATCCAATTAGAACACAGGACTGTTTGAAGGACTGTATCGTAAACCAATAGGATTGCATGATTAATGGGCGATCAGGGAAAGTGAGATAGTTTCCAACCAATCATGGGACTTTAACTTTGGTTGAGCTACGGAGGGGAGAGAGAGAGCGGCGAGAAGGTTTCGTTTTCAAAGCCGAACTTGCTAGGATGGAAACAGACTACCATTGTCTATTGTGAAGATGCAGGTGTCTGCTAGAGGAATGTAGGGAGGTTAGCACTATGGCTTACAGTTGATAACGGGAGGACCACTCAGCATTGAGGTGTCTCCAAACTGTGGTCGGAGAGCCAGTGGCTATTAGAAGATGTCTAAATATATTTTTTTATGTATAACTAATATTTCTGACCCTTGCAATCAGATATGGGCAGAGTAGCCATAAAGGTTACTTTAGTAAAAGTATTGCTACCTCAGCAAAATATTACTCAAGCAAAAGTCAAAAGTAGTCATCCAAGGCCAAAGGCCCAGTTAATGTAACGAGTACTTTTTACTGACATACACAAAAAGTAGGTTTTTTTTTTTACCTCAAATTTACTTGAGTAAAAGTAGAAAATAACCTGTGAAAAATGTACTCCAAAAGTAAAAAAGTACACCAAAAAATTGTAACAGAGTAAATGCAATGCGTTACTGCCCATTTCCCAGCTTGCAATGTGCTATTCCACACCCAAATGTTGTAGTGCAAATCTGTGACCCACAAACTGACAAATGAATAATCTCTGTTCCCCGTTCGACACATTCCATGTGACCACATTGTTGAGTGACTTTGTGAAGTTGTTACTATACTGTTGAACCATTTATGAAGATGTCTATTCAGTGGGAGTACCCACATTCTTACTTGACTAAGATTAAGATACATTTGTGAAAAAAACAACTTGAGTACGACTACAAATTAGTGATCCAAATATCTACTCGATCAGAGTAAAAAGTAGAGGCTTAGAAACATACTCAAAAATTATTTTTGATAGTAGAAAGGACAGACTCTAAAATACACTCAAAAGTATTTTTGGAGGTATGAAGTATAAAGTAAAAAAAAGGAAATTGTATATAAAATGCACTTTTTCAATGCCAGTTTTACAAAGTTTGAACAAATTGTTAAAAACCTAGCCTAACCTACTTCACTTAAGGTTCATAAATCCCACTGCCAAACATTGAAATTAACATCTGTTGGCATTACTGCCCCCTACTGGCTCATTTACACTGTACATATCCCTACCACCTATCATCGGTGCGCAAAAAAAAGTAACGAGGCTGTTATGGGAAAGTAAGGAGTAGAAGTACAAATATTTTGGTTACAAATCTAATCAGTACAAGTAAAAAAAAAGTACTTCTAAAAGTACAGCACATGAAAAAACTACACAGGTACAGTACTTAAGTATTTGTGCTTCATCACTTGCCATCTCTGCGCCCTAGTGGAAGGTATGAGCCTACTTAGGCCAGTTAACTACAAAAGGGTGAATGTCATCTGTCTCTGTAGAGCATGAAGCATCTGTTTACATGGCAGAATGTGACTGGGGGGTCTGGACTAGTCAGCCATAATGACAGAACCGCGGGAGATGAAATAATAAAAGTGCCCGCTGCCATGCTGTGAGCTCCGGGACCGGGTCCGGGGGTGACACACGGCCACCACTGTATTTCGTTATACATACATGTAAAGTGAAATTCTTCCTCTGCATTTAACCCATCCCTGGGGAGCGGTGGGCAGCCGCGGCGCAGCACATGGGGGCCAACTCCAGATCGTGAGACAGTGGGCACCGAATGGAGCAGGTTAACTAGGACTTGATCAGATCCAAGTGTATAACATATTTGGAATCATCACGAAACAGACTTGTGTGTTTTTATAATACATTTTAATATCCATTATGATAAGGGTTAAGTACCACGGAGTGGTCAGCGGCATAATGTTTAATTCACCCCGCACCTCTCGCCCGCCACGCAGCCAAATTGACACATACATGCAAAGAATCGACATGTAATATAAAGTCCTTAGCGACAACTGGGGTGAACATGGCTCTAATCCCAACTGTAGAGCAACGGTAGAAAAAGCTTGTCACTGGAAACCCGGCGCGCTTCATGCGCTATGGTGGAGGATCCGTCAGTGTTCTCAACAAAGCACTGCGTGTTTAATTCCTCAAATGACAGGAACCGTCTAGTGCAATAGGCGAACGTCGGAATCCTGCGGGAATTGCGGGCGGGAGCGGGACAAACTATTATAGTTGCGGGTGGGAGCGGGACTGAAAATAATAATTCTTTGCGGGAGCGGGCGGTCGCGGGACTGGAAAATCTGTCCCGCGCAGGGCTTTAGTCTGGACTAGTCAGCCATAATGTGACTGGGTCTGGACTAGTCAGCCATATACAGTATAGCGTGTGACTGTGTCACTGCTGCAGGGTAATGAGGCTTTACCAGTTCACCTGCGTTCCAACTCTCACCTCAGGTCACACACACTGACCGACTAACACACTCCACATTACACAAGTGTATATACAAGTATGTATGCAGTCACATCAGTCATGGTTGTTTAGTGCGTTTTTGATTTGTTGTATTCTTGTTTAGATAGGTTGTGTGAAAAATTAAAAAATGTAATAAAAATATTAATTATATTTAATCATATTTAATAAAATAATATTAAAGACATTTATTCTCTTCACTGGATGATCAATGTTTTGAAATGGTTTACATAGTGTAATATTTTTTTTTCTCAAATAAGGTACAATTAATTAGCTGGCGATTAATTTAATAATCGATTATCCTCGATTGATCGGTTAAAGCTCTAATTATGTCTACATATTGGTACATTACGCCATTGACGTGTAAGGTCTGTGATTATTAGTTAGTTAATACAGTTATAGGCAAATTACTGCAACTTGACGCTAGGTTTACATTTCAGAGAATTTTTTCAACTGTACGTATACGTGAGCAAAACAAATGTGTTGTCACCGTTGTCGCATGCTCCATTGCACTGAATACGTGCGGTCGACGCACCGTCCGTATACGGCCGCCGCAGAAAATAATTTATTGATTTTTCACCGCACGTATACGGACGTACTGGGGGCGGGCCCGTGAGCTCAGTGATTGACAGCAGCGCTGAGCAATCTGTGACTGTGGGTTCCAGCGCGTCCAAAGCTAAATAAAAACCTGTTTTCATGTGCTTGTTGCAAATATATGTTCAAAGTTTTTACAGAAGCAGTCTCCTGCGCGTGCGTTTGTGTCTCCCCTTTGTACCATCCTGTCTTTTCTTTTCCGAGCTCCGGCGCATGCTCACGCACGCACACACACGCACGCACACACACATCTCCTGCGCCGAGGGCCGCTTCGAACGGTCCAGGCGCACACATAACCGCGCCATACGCACGCAGATACACACACAACAGTCCCGTACGCACGCAGACACCCATCGGTGCCGTTGCAGCCTCCTGCGCACTCGTTTGTGTATATATGTATGTGTGTGTTACACACACGGACTGCATGAAAAGTGGGTGTTATTGCATTATGTTTGTTCACGCGAATACCAATTTGTTGACAATGGAAACCGCAATTTTTCAACCAGGTGGCATACGGACCGCAACAGTACGGACTGTATATGGACGGTAACAAGACACTCTGCTGTGGAAACCTAGCGTTAGATGAGTTTTTTTTCTCTCCAGTTTTAATGGGTCGTTTGATGAATAATTCAAATGCTTGGAAAGTCACTTTTTCTCATGATTATTTCCAAAGGCACAACACCCGCAGTTATGATACAGGAGCCGGAAGGAAGGCCTTTACCCTTTGATGTGAGTGTGTGTGCGTGTCTGTGTGTGAGTGTGTGTGTGTGAGTGTGTGTCTATGCATAGATCAAGCAGGATGGATTGCCCTAATTTGTGCCCTTTTTTGCATCTTCCTAATGTGGGACAGCCATGTCTAATGTGTGTATATTTATTCGTATTGTTCGATATCAACTGAATAATCAATATATATTTGCTGTTTAGATCTTAGATTAGAACATGGCTCACTGTGCAGTGACCCATGGGGAATTGGGAAGGCGGGTAGAAAGACCAGAGATGGCAAAAGTACCCAGAATTCACTTTTACTTAGGTAAAAGTAAAACAACTTGACTAAGATGACAAAGTACTCATCCAAATATCTATGTTGACTCATCTTCATGAGTCAACATAGAAAGTACAGGCTCTGAAACATACTCCACAACGCACGCAGTGCTGTGAGATCGCTTCCCCTCACGGTCATATACTGCACTTCGTCCGCTCATCCCCACTAGCCTGGCGAGCCAGAGCCAACGCATCGCACATCGCTAGACGCTTTCATCGGGTCTGGGAAAATCGGTACGGAATCAATCGACCAATCAGCGCGGACGTGGGGGGAGTTTGTATGGGCTACACAAGACATGGGCAGAGTTTGTACGGGCTACGCAAGACATTTGCAGAAATCTTTTTTCGTTTCCGTTTCCGCTCCTTGTAAAATTCCCCTCGTTTTCGGTTTTCGTTCCTTGAATCTGTTATAAGTCAACGGGAACGGCTGGACAAACGACGCACATTGTCTGCGGACCACCCATCTCCACCTCCGGCGCCAGGATCGTCCACGGAGACTCCAGCGCCGCAACCTGCCCCGTATTCACAATCAACAGTCCGCCCCTACTTAAGGCTGCGTCCGACCCCGGATAGATGCGGCGCCAAAGACTCAGCTGAGGTTAATCTAACCTAACTGAGCAAGTCATGCCTCAACTCTATATGTGGACGAAGTCTCGCTAGATATCCGTTCCGTTGTTAAACGCGTATTGCCCCAATTCAATACGTTGACGAGACCTCACTGGATACCTGTTACCTCTTTCTTTACCTCACTGGATACCTGATACCTCTTTCCCGACTACAGCGTGACCCCCAGGAGCCTTCACCCGTACCTGGTCAAGCCCCGGTGGACACTGATCATGAGATGAGTACTGTCTCCGACAACGACGCCATGGAAGAACTATGATTTGAATGTTTTGTTATTCTCTGGTGACCTCTAAAGGGTCGAGATCTATTCAAGAATAAGACTTTTCTCATTTAAATAAAGGGTTGTTTAACCCTTCTTCTCCGCCTCCGCTCCGGGTAACTAAACTTCTAGTGTTCGACCCGTGACAGAACCGCTACGGAGCCTTGATTAGGAAGCTGTAAATAAGGGCCCACATTAGGGCAATCCACCCTACTAGCTATTTGTACTTCTTGCCTTGCATCTGAGAAAGACAGATAAAGAGATGGACGTACAGACTATAGATAGGGCTGGATCTTGAAGGAACTATGGAGATGAAAAAAAGAGAGAGTCAAGTCGTCTCCATTGATTTCCACTGTCAGTCAGGGCCTTGCTAATGGACTGCTAGTGTGTGGTCTCCCCAGGGAGGAATCGGTGCTGATGCTGCCTCACCGTGACTCATCTTTCTTCTTTTAACTCTCTGCCGCGTCCCTTCCGGTTTTCATCACTCTCTCCTCCATCACATCTCTCTCCCTCTTTACCTTTCACAGAATCTCCCTCAGTTTCTCTCGGTCCTCTCCCCGATGTTTCTTTTCTCTCACTCTCTTTAACTTAGTAGTCCATTTTTTTATGTCAAATATCAATACCTACTTGACACTTTGTCTTAGCTAGGGAATTCTAATGAAATATGAAAGCTGGAAATGTCATAATTTATCAGCCAATTCTCTCTGTTTCCCCAATTCTTTAAAGTTCTTTTTTCTTTGTCAAACGTCAACAACTTCACAACACTCAGCTAAGGAATTATATTCTATAGACTATCATGCATTTGTGGGTCACAGATCCGCATGGGAGCATTTGGGTGTGGAATAGCACACCGCAAGTTACCACCATCCTTTTAAAATAACAGGTAGGTGTGTGTTCCCACTGAGTAGACAAAAATAAAAATAGTGCAAAACACGTCTAAACAAATGGCACCGGACCTGACGTTGAGAAAACCGGAAATACACCCCGAACTCGTCTATCAGAGCTGAAAACGGGAGGAATTTGGTAATAAAATAATAAGATATAATAAATAATAATAAGTAACAATAATCATCATTCCAATAGGAGTGACAGGTTGGTTTTCTTTCATTTATTTACACAAGAATAATTTTCTCTTCAATCGGTTATTCAGAGCAAATGTCAGAACTTTCAACTTTCCAAGTTCATTTGCTTATGGGTTTTTGATTTTAGTTATTTTGTGTTTCAAGGACATGAGTCTCTAGCATGCCGGAATCAACAAGTCGTTCAGGCATCACACGTGACTAGACGTTCCGTGACACTTGTCACGCCTACTGCACTGTGATTTGATCACTTCATTTGATTGACACTTTTTCGAGCCTGCTTAATCCAAACTAAATGATTCGCTGTGTCCGAAATCGTTCCCTAACCCCTATATAGTGCACTATATGGGGCGCACGCCATTTTGTAGGGGTGTCCGAATTCTCCATTTACCCTATATAGTGCACTGAAAGTATCCCACAATGCAACGCAAAAAGTAGTGAGCATCGCATGTACATAATGCATTGCAAGACGTTTAAAAATTGTTATAAATGTAAGTACCTCTGACTTTTGGTGATGATTGTTGAATTTTATAATTATATTTTTTATAATTATATTTTATAATAATTTTGACGACGCTAACTCTAGTGTCTGAAATCTCGGCCGTTGGTGTTAGTGAGTGCACTATATGGGGCGTAGGGAGTAGTGGATAGGGAGCAATTTAGGACACAGCAAATGTTCTAGTCGCTCTAGTCGATGCATGGACGATTAATTTGTTCTGGCTTGCCAGGCTATGCAACTATAGGGAAGGGAATCGAAAAGGGGTGGCGGTCACACTGGACAAAATTTCAATTCAACATCAAGTGGCATTTTAAACTGTCACTCAAGCTGCAACTCAGAACTATTGAATATTTGTGTTGTGAGCCGGTCGTCCGCGGACGGCACATATCTGCGCGCATCATCCACGGACCGCTCTCTATCAGCGGCAGCTGTGCCTGGTCGGCGCAGCAGCGCACGGATTGGCTCCCGCTCCCTTCAAGAGGACTGCGTTGGCGTTCGGACGACGCGGCGGCAAAATCCTTTACCAGACCTCTCCTCTCCACCTAACCCAAAGCCGGGTCCATGGTCAGCAACTTGACAACGAAGTTGTCAAGTTGATTATTTTATTTTCTTGTTTTTGATATTGTATTTCAATACACGGGTTTCCCTTGTGGAACCCAACCCTTCTCCTTGTTCTGCTGGGGTTCAAATTAGGAGAATCCTCTGGGAATCCACAACAGTTTGCCGCCGCGTCGTCCGAACGCCAACGCCGTCCTCTTGAAGGGAGCGGGAGCCAATCCATGCGCTGCTGCGCCGACCAGGCACAGCTGCCGCTGATAGAGAGCGGTCCGTGGACGATGCGTGCGGAGAGGTGCCGTCCGCGAACGACCGGCTCATAACAATTTTAGCAATAAAATATTCCCCCAAACTGCTCATCAATAAATCAAGTAATCGGATACAATGGACGATTTTGCTAAGATAACAATGAATAATGCATATACTAGATTGCCAAGAAAGAAAATCCTGTGATGTGAACAAACTTCGCCAAACTCCTCAGGAGAGTAGATACCTCACACGCGCCCGTCGTGAAAAAGATTGATGTTACACCTGCAATATTTTTCACAGCCTAGACAGCGTTTTAGCTTTTAGTACATCTCGTCCCAATTTCCAGGTCAAATAATATGGATACATCTGGCTGACTCAGCAACACGATGCATCCTGATCCACAGCAATCCTTCATCTGTAGGCAATAACGCAGCAGTAGCCGAGCAGAAATACTCCTCATAACGAGACCTCCACACAAACCTTTTACTGTATGTGTTCAAACCCAATAGGACCACAAGCAATTATCATTTTTAATTCCAACACTATGGGACCTAGTGTAGGTCCCACAGCCAAATATAGCCTACTAAAGGTTCATTCATACCCTACCTATGGCCGATTAGGTACGCAATCTATCTGTATGTTCTATGAGTTGCCACCTTCATACCTACGCGCGTCTTTCATGTTAAGTGTATAAAACAACATGTCCTCTAGGAGGCAGAATTGGCGCCCACGCAAAAAATAAATAATTGTGTGTATACTTTTGCTGTGGACACGCACATATTTTTTAAATTTCATAGCATCGTCGGACATTCCCAGAGCCTCCCCTATTTGTTGAAAATAATATGGATAATTACGCACCAACTTTGCAGTCTCTCCTCTTATTCTTGTGTTCTTTTGTGACTGCTGACATTTTCTACAACAAAAAAATCCCCAATATCGCCCCAATCATTTCCAGTGGTTTTGCTCCATATTCATCCACAATCGTAAGCTCAAAATCAGAGATGGGCAGAAATGCATTAGATTTACTCTATAGTTAAAACTTTTTTAGGTATTTTTTGAACTTTTGGAATATATTTTTCACAAGTTACTTTCTTCTTTTACTCGAGTAAATTTGAGGTGAAAAAATACTTAGATGTCAGCAATTCGCTACTTGTTACATTAACTTGGCATTTAGTGACACCTGTTGGGAACTGTTGGCGTTATATTTCTCTCTCCCTCTCGGGCGCTGTCTCTCTCGGGTGCGCTTTCTCTCCCTCTCTCCCAGGCGAGAGGGGAGAAAAAGAGGAAAGAGAGAGAGAGAGAGAAAAGACAAAGATAGAAAGAGAGAAAAGAGAGAGAGAGGGAGAGAGAGAAACAGAGAGAGAGAGAGAAATAGAGAAAGACAGAAAAGAGAGAAAAGAGAGACGAGAGAGAAATAGAGAAGCGAGAGAAAGAGAAAAAAGAAATAGAGAGAGGTAAAGGTTTTATTGATGTCCAATGCCGTGTCTCCAATCCGCTGCGTTGTGTCATCGCCTGCCGGGAAGTCTGGCCCGCACAGCGACTGAAGCCACACCGGAGACACATCGACTGGTCACAACATCGACCTATCGCTGCCCACAGGACCTTTAAACCTTCCTTACGCTGTCCTCGCCCTGGGCGGCGTGTGCCGCGTCCGACGGGGTCCCCTCGGCGGGTGATTGGAGTGGGTGCAGCAAAATGTATGTTCCATGAGGGGGCCATTTTAATATCGCCCCCACCTTTTCCGATGGTATTGCTCTGAAGTCATCCATGATCGGTTACAATTTTTTGGGCTACTTTTTTACTTTTGAAGTACATGTTTCACAACTCACTTTCTACTTTTACTCGAGTAAATTTGAGGTGAACAAAAAAAAGTTTTACTGAGATGTCAGCAATTCACTACTCGTTCCATGAGGGGGCGTCATTTTGCAGGACAATAATGTGCAGACAAACGGCACTTTCTCATGTGGCTAACACAAAACTGCATGCACATACATGCACGTGCAATATTTCCACATTGTATGCCATGTACATAGCGCCAACATGCAATATTATTGAGTTTTGGTCATTAGTTGACACTTTGACCAGAAATCACATGTGACGTAATGAATACATCGATTTAAAAAGTAATCAAGGTCTGGGACGACCTCCGAATGCACTCACAAAACGACCAGAATGAAGTTTAAAATGGTCTACTATGACTACTATGGCTCACTATCGTCACAGAAACCCTTTTGAAACAAGATTTTTGATGTCACCTCAACTTTCCTTATACTATCATCCTAAATACACGACTACAAGATGGCCTTCAGAGCCCCTTCTGTTCTAACGAGGCTTTCTAATAACTAACTACCCAACTGTATGAACACAGCGTCAACCATTTTAACTCAACATACCAGAATTCCAACATTGCAAAGACTTGCTTTGGGGCGGTCAAGACTATTCTGACGATGTGAGGATTATAAATCAGATTTTAATGAGGATTAAATCCCATTTTAAAAAAAATATGTAAAATAAAAATGTATAATACATTACTATCAACTATTTTAATAAATGTTGTAGGTTGACAACTGGTGTGGTACCAGCCAGTGCTCATATTTGATAAAGCGTACTGAACCAAAAAAATAAAAAAAATAAATAAAAATCACTTTGAGGTCGCAACACAGAGGGCAGCACAATTAATCAAATTTGAAATTTAAAAAAAAATCACGATTTTGGCCCCAATGATTATGAAAAATGATAATCGCTACTATTCTTTCTTCTTTCTTTCGCATTTCAGTTTAATATTGTTTCTACCTTACATAGTACCTATGTAGATCCGCCTAAGCTAAGTTCATACTAATGCATTTACGCTAAATTGCGTACCGCCAACAGGGCCCCCTGTTGGCAATGCATTTGCGTACCTATTCATCAATGTACAAAAAAAAATTACATGTGTCACGGTACGTAACTAGACACGGACTCACAAGTAAAACAAGCCGAAGACAATTTAATCCTATCACTATCTCTCAATAAGAAAAAAAAGAATGAACAATGACGCTTGCGCCCAAAAAATAACTTTAGAATGGAAAATTATGCCAAAATAATGCCTTAAAACCAGGGCTTGAAAATGAAATTATTTTTAAAACGTTCCGTTCTGAACGGTTCAGGCAGGCCTATGTTTAACGTTTTCATTCTCGGAACCATTCCACCACCAAAATATCAGTCTTGAACCGGTTCGGAGCGCTAAAATTTCATTTGTTCTTAAAGTGCCTTATATTGTGCAATATTAAGTTTAGATATAGTTTATACAAAATATATAGTCAACTGTATTAACGTGAAAACCGGGTTTAAAGCGTCATTACATTTGCTTCCTCGTCTGTCCACAAGATGGAGCCCAAGATGCATGGGGCCTGATGACTGACAGTGAAAGTTGGATGGATGCACAACCGGAAATGGTCTTCCAGACAAAGGAAATGTTCAAATATATAGAGAACAGAAAAAACATGTTTTTAACCATTTTTTTGTGGATTTCATAATGTTTCGTTTCTGTTCCGGAACAGTTGAAGAAATCTTTTTTCATTTCCGTTCCTGCTCCTCGTAAATTTCCACAAAATTCAGTTTGTTTTCGGTTTTCGTTCCTTGAACTGGTTCGGAGCATTTCCTCAAACAAATGTTTTACCTCAAGCTTCCCCAGGGGGGGGGTATTAGTGGCTTGCTAAGTGGAGGGTGTGGTCACACCAGCTGGGGGCGTGTGACGGATGGAAAAAAAAAAAAGTGCCTTTTTAGCCGGGAGCCGTGATGCGTATCCAGTCCGGCTGGTCCGTGTCGTAGTCATGTGTTGTCGTCTGGTATGCCAACACACCTAACTCTCACGGAGACTCATTAGGCGTCGCTGCACAGCATGACCAAACCACTGTGGTATGTTCCTAACGCAAGGGTCGGGACGGCGGGCGTCGTCAGCGCCGTCGCCGTTGTTTCTTTTCGGTTCAGTGAATCATGCGACAAACACGTCAGCCTGATTCAGTGTTATTTATCTTAGAGTCCCAAGTCTCAAACATAATTATGTTCTACAGTTGACGAGCGGGGGGAGGAGTGATGATTGAGTGAGGGGGAAATTGTCGCCAGACACAAAGAAAAGCATGTCAGCTATTGGCAAAACACAACAAGGTAACAAGTTCAACTAGAAGCACTCAGAGAACACAGTTGGGTATTGTTACTTTTAACAGTAATCCCATTAGATTACTTGTTACTGATCTTAAAAAGTAATCCGTTACATTACTGGATTACAACGTTGCGCGCACGTGGAGCGATCTCCTGTTTGGTCCGGTCGTTCGTGTATTGTGCATGACTTCGCAGTCACGGTCCCACCAGCGAGCAGCTCTGATGAATGCGGATAGCTTCATGCATTATGTCAACAGCCGGCGCCTCTCTGTATCCGTATGTGTCTTGGGTGGGTAATAAAGCCACAGTAACGACTATCGAGTCATGTATCTTTTTAGAAAAAAATATAACTTGGACGTTATAGCTAGTCAAGGGGAACTAATGCGTTAGATTACAAAGTTGCTAAAATTAATCCGTTAGTAATCCATCCGTTATTATAACGGATTACACCCAACTCTGTCAGAGAATGCAAACCTGCGCCGTAGTGGCACAAGAAGTACTTTTAGTGCTAGCAGTATGTGTGGCAACCCATTATCAATGCAAGTGATCATAGAGTGGAGCGATTGACACAGACTGTATGAATTGACGCCACAGGCAAACATGCCAACTACACTACCCAGCACCCCGCGTGACCCGGAAGTCTGGTCACGTGACTGCGATAAGCGCCTAGCGATCTATCGGTAAGTTGGTGATTTAGTATAATTATGTTACTAAAAGGCTACAGAAGTGCACCAAAGTGTAATCGATTCTTCCGTGTGTCATTTCCAACAACTGGGCAAAATTTCATCGAGATCCGTGCTCAACTTTTTCAGTTATCTTTTCGGGGACAGACAAACCAACACTACGAAAAACATAACCTGCTTCCGTGGCGCAGCCCCGGCGCATTTAACTAGAAGTATGCAGTCGCCGCAAACACGATAAGAGCTTTCCATACCTTCTAAGAAAAAATGAATTGAATTTCCTAGATTTTAAAAGTATGTCTCATTATGTAATTGGCAGTAAGTACCGTATTTTCCGCACTATAATGCAAGCTTATAATCTTGAATTTTCTCAAATTACAATAGTGTGCCTTACAGTCCAGTTAGCCTTATATCTGGCTTTATCCTGTATTTTCTGACCTTGAAGCAATTTAGTTCATGACATTTTGTCAAATACAAGCCCTGACTGGATGTTACTCTACATATTTTAAAAATGTGATATTTAATCCTTCTTAAATATGACAATTCTGGCATGTTCAGTCCACTCTCTCTGTTTCTCTCTCACCCCCCC
>OMKY01201416.1:0-13109 GCA_900302395.1 Bregmaceros cantori
ACCGCGTGCCCCGTTCACTTTTCAGTCACTAATAGTAGTTATAAAAACAATACTATCGTGGAGTGACGGAAGGTACCTGAAAATAATAATTCTTTGCGGCACGCGGCCGGGCGCGTGACTAAACACAGCGGGAGCTCCGCTCCACGCTGTCATGCGCTCCGTGTCAAAATGCGGACCTGAACTATGGGTAGCTGATGGACATAATAATAATAATATAATAATAATAATAACAATAACAATAACAATAATAATAATAGCACATCTTTCGAAATGATTCCTAACACAAAATAATAATAATAATAATACTATAATAATATAATATAATAATAAACTTTTACTACTACTACTACTACTACTACTACTACTACTACTACTACTACTACTACTACTACTACTACTACTACTACTACTACTACTACTACTACTACTACTACTACTGATAATGATAATGATAATAATATAACCAAATCCGCTCCCTACGGACGCAGCATCCGCGCCCTATGGACGCAGCATCCGCCGCGTATGACGTAGCATCTGCTTAGGCTGCGGACGCCTTTGCGATGTGACGTATCGCCCTATAACCCCAATTACCCACCGATGTGTTCTGGAGGCTATAACGGAAGAATGGAAACGTGTAGACACAAGCATTTTTTTTCCTACTGATGATAAAGGAAAGTCTCAACTTTCCTTGTTGACAAGGACACATAATTAATTTTGTATGGGTCTTGAAAAAACACTAACATGTTGAAAAAAAACTGGCACCGGATGATTTGAACAAATTCCGCCAACATCATGGTAAAAGTTGGAATGGACATCTTTGACGTTTATAAGATCCTGTGATGTAGTGTACAACTCCCAAAAACAGTCCGCTTATTTTATTAGGGTTAGGTTAGATACAGGGGTTCGAGGTTAGGGTTAAGGTTAGGGGTCATGGTTAGGTTAGTGGTTTGTGGTTGGAGGTTAGGGGCTAGAGTTTAGGAGGGATGGGTCATTTTTTGGAAGTCACCAAATGGTGATTTCAACAAGCTGAAACATGAATGTAAAAATGACTGAGGCGCCTTGTTTTATTTTAATATTAAATTGAATAGGGTAGATTCAATAAATTAATCTGAGCTGAAATTGCTATTTGAAGAAAAAAGCAACCAACATTTTTTTAAACATGTTTATTCATATTTTCTTCATATAGTCTTTACTCTTTACATGTTTGTAATAACACTTTTATCCAGCAAGTCAGTGGCCAGTGTAGGACATAGAGAGTGGTGTAGGGAAGAACACAGCTGTCAAACTCTTAGGGAAACCATTTCTCTTTTTCACGATCACTGTAATTGTCATCATTTTTATTTCTTCTCATTATTTCGATATACACATTCCCACCAAAAAAAAACAAGCAAGACAGAGACTTCCTAAAATATTGAATGACATATATAAAACTAACTCTATTATTTTGTATTTTCTGGTGAACACTGAGTAGATGCATTATCAAGAGAGACAAAAAGAAAAGTATTTGTGTAGGTGTAGAGAGCACCGCAACACTAAAACAAGTACACCCGTAGTATACATGTCAATGATTTTGCATCCACTTTCAGCATTGATGAAAACCAAAAATTATAATCTGGTAAAGGTATTTGTCAAAAGAAAAACCTATCAATTCACTTCAATTTTGTTTGTAAATTAAATAGGAAAGTAAGTAGGGGAAGTAAGGGTCTAGATGTACTAGCGTGCAAGTAATATAACTGTCACAGATCCTTATCGGCCCAGATTTTTTGCCGTGATTTTGCCGTGAAATTTCTTGCCAATACGCTGATACACGGGGAACGTGTGGGGAGAAGGCATTATGCCGTCTTGGAACATACAAATTAAAATGTTTTGTTTGATAATAATCACTGCCAAAGATGACCGCAATTCAAGGTTTGTTTTCATTACAGGTCAAAAACTCACTTTATTGGAATGTTTAGGTAATTTATGAAGAATGTGACATTTTCATTAAAACTCATTAGCCTGCATCCAATAAAGACCTTAATTTGCTTAAGGAAAATACAGACCCTCAGATGCAAACCAGGAAGTGTACACAGATTAAAACACCAATTTAACTGCTGATTTAACTGATGAAAGCTTGCCTTTAAAAAAGATTAGATACGTAGAAATATCGAATCCTTCAGACAGAAACCCTGTTTTTGACCAATTTGAAGACTACATAAAAAGGTGTACATCTCCCAGTATTGACTATAACCTACAGGTAGTGCAAGAAGAGGAAATGCGCCTTCCACTCTCCATTTGGACGCAGAGCGAGCCAAAAAGTAAGAATGTTTGAAATACAAATGTATACAAGCAGATGCTTCCCCGGCAGTCACAAAGTGGGCAAAGTACCTTGATAAAGTCATCAGAAATGAGAAGAATTCTACCTTCGTTTTGTTTGTGGCGTGTGGCAACTGTGACGCACAGTGGCAAGTCCCCCAAAATGCACAACAACGCTTTTCGGAAATCAATGGCTTACAAGTGAATACTGAAAGTGGTTCAATTAAGTGGATGCCCGTTGTTGCATTACTTAGGCAAAAGGATGGAGCTGGTGACATATCGAATCGATACATCCAGAAACGGGTCTCTCTGGTAATGAAGGCTACTGTTCACGCACTCACACACACACACACACGCACATATACATACACACACACACTAAGGCGCGTGTGGACAGAAACAATTCTACACAGTGAATCATGCTTTGTACAAAGTCATTAATTTACAACCGACCGCAAGTAACTCTTCAGAGAATCAATGGAAATTTGCAGTAAGGATTGGAAGGTTCTGTGAGGAGAAGTACCAGGAGCCAAATGAGGTGAATTTGTGATGGATCTTAAAAATCTTTCAAAAAACACAATTGAAAAAACAAAAAAAAAAAAAAAAAAACTCAAACAAGGAATTTGACAAGATAATCTCTCTAACCTTCTCAAATGGTCCATTTGACAAATTCAGTGGCAGATCCTGGCAAGAGCATTGTGACATCTTTGTCCAAATGGCAGACATTTTTACGCGTGCACTGAGAACCATTACCACCACTGGCCAAAGAGGGGAGTATTGATGGGTTGCGGTTGTAGGGGTGTGAAATGGCACAGACAAGCCAGGACATACCTGGATTCCTCCCAACAAAGTGCTGATGACAGCCCTGCCAACAATCTCAGTCATATTTTATTATTAACATTATTATTCTGGAAAAGACTTCTGTTGCTGCATGCTGTTTGCCATCAATGGCTGAAGGTTTCAACGTCCACCAGATGGCTTAGTGGGAGCTTTCCTTTAGTAAGTAAGTGGAGGATTCATTAGAGAGACGTGAAAGTCATAATTAGGGATGTCAAGGATTCATCCATTTTTGATTACTTTCCTTCCCAAACAATCAAGGATAGCACATTTATACTAAATTACATTTCAAGAATAATAAGAATAATCCTTCCTTCCCGACATCCCTAGTCATCATTATGCACGTTTTCAATAAGATATGACAAGCCAAGTAATGTCCATTAACAATCACATCTAATTGTTTATATGCTGAGATTTTTGTTTACCATAGACAGTCAGTAAAATCAGTCATGAAGGTTAATATTAGAGGTGCACTGATCACGTTTTTTTGCTCCCGATCCAATACCGATCCTTTGATTTGAAGGATCGGCCCATCCCGATCTCCAGTACCGAGTCCCGATACAAAGTCCTGATCCTGCTTTGCTTGTGATATCACTAGAGCAGAACTTTATTCTGGTTATGTTCTTATCGATATCCCTAAATAATAACACATATCAGTGGAGCAGAACTTTATAATTCTCTACACAGTACGTATCCCACAGCAGCAGCAAGTGCTGCAAGCAGAGCGCACAATCATCCACTCTCCAGAGCGGAGCGCTCCCCGACTCATTTACTGATCCTGATCGGGATAAAATCACGAGTCCCGATCTTTGGGAAAAAGTCTGATCGGCCCCCGATCACCGATCTGAGGATCGGATCGGTGCACTTCTAGTTAATATATATAATGCCTTTAAATGTGTCATTTTGGACTTGAGTGTACAATAATCAACACACTTGCAATTCTTTGGTCCAACAAACAAGTGAAAAAAAAAAAAAAAAACACAAAGATTATTGTCATTTTTAAGTTAACATAATTTGACTGACAGAACTTTTAGCTGCCCACCAACCTACAAACTGTTGGACAGAATGCTATGCAAGAACAAAAAAAAAAAAAACAATAACAACGCACTAATCAAAATTGAAAGAATAAAAAAAAAATCATAAGTGCTAAAATACCATAACAAATAATGGAAAAAAAAACCTAAACAGCCATTCATTTGGTGCACATTGATAAGCATGGCTCCCACAGAGGTATAATTACATGATCGGTGATAGGCCAAGCCTTCGCAATCTAACAACGCCCTAGTTTTCATTGGCTGAGGCTGTACAAAAAGATCTGCCCAGATTGGCCTCACCTTTTCAAATACGAGGCTGAGACTTCACCAAGCAGTTGCTATTGCTAAATTCTACTTCCTTAGCCAACTGTGGCCATCCCACTTCCTGATAGGACAATTTCTGTGTCTCAAATTGCGCACTCGTGGACTTCGGATGACGTCATAAAGTCCGCAAACCCAGTGCTCAATTAATGCCACACTTAGCGCACTAAACGGCCACCATGCTGCTTATGTAGCGGAAATGAAATGACGTCGAGATCGTGGACGAGCACACACACATGCCATATCCGCTAACATGTTGTAGTTGTGTTTGTAGTCTTACCTAATGGTGACATGCTAAGTTGGTAGCGGAACGCGCTGAGGCGTCATAGCGCAGTGCAAATCATGCTTAACAGAGGTGTTCGATTTGAGACAGTACTAAACTGTGACACAGTGCACCAAAAGTCAGTCGAGGGATATATTTTTAGAATGCAGAAATTACTAAATGACAATTTTCCTACGAAAGTAGAGATTATGATCTTCTTTACATTACAAGCAGTCTTCTGATACAATTTGATGGATGTTCAGTTCAAACACCAGTGCACATTCTTTAGTGGTGAAATTGTTGGTGCCGAGGAGTTAATAACGTCTACTGTGATTGGCTGCGGCATGGTCGTCATGATTGGCTGAAGCCTAACGGAAGGCTCGAGGCCTGGTGTGTAGTTAAAGGTAAAGTGCCATACAAAATGTTACAGTAGACCACACGGCCAATCCAATAACCACAATATACACTGAGAAATTAGCAAATGTTTTGACTGATATGATGATGTTTTTGCATCGCATTCCGTTGTCCTAATGCTAATCACTAACGATCCACAGACGGCACCCCTCAGCAGAAGGATTAGACCGTTTGGTTGTTTTGACGAGTAAGACCTACAGCTTATGATATAAAGAAATGTTGAGTGTTGATTCAATATTTCATCTTATTTTTACTATACATTGCCATTTTTTTACTTAAAGTGAAACTTTAGTGCACCCCAAGAATGCAAAACATTTTTAGTGTATTGTAATGGCTGAACTTAATGAAATTTGTTGTTGAAAAACGTAACCATCGCCCATTCCATTGAATAGCCATAGTGAACCTTATGACAGCCAGAATCACCAAGCAGCCTCAATGTCTAACGCAATAGCTCTCTCCACGAGAAAGTTCAGTTCCACCACCGATGAGGATTCACTCTCTCTTTGCTTATTGAAGATTGCGCACAAAAAAAAAAAGTTTCATCAGCCTACTCTACCACACCGTCTTATGGCATATTGGACATCCAGACACCACAATCCTTCAATTGACTAATCTGACAAAATGATGAACACCATAAAACAAAGCAAAGAAAATGCGTCAGGCATGTCACCGGAGCTTCCTTCAGGGGACCGGGGGTCCACAAAATAAATAAAGGCAGATCGGTGGTATGAGAAGAGTCGGAACTACGACCAGAAACCTTGCACCTTGCGGTTCCATGTTTTCATCGTCAATTGCTAGAAGTGCAAATGTTCAAATGATTACTGTTTATGCCCCAGTATTAAGCCCTTGTTATACCCTACGGAACGGACAAAATTCATCTATCCGTTCCAGGCGTTGCTCCCGTAGCTTGTGTTTATGCCTCCGTTCGTACTCGGATGTACATTAGAAAGGGTGGTGGACAGACAGAGCACGCAAAATGCATGTTACTCTTTAGTGCCGCCCCCTCCCCCCAGTATCCTGTGATATTGCTCCGTCTCACCCGGAGTTCACCAGATTGCTAAGGTCTTGACTGCCGGATGAAAGTATGAAACTACCTACTGAACCGGATGAAAGTGTCCGTTTCCGTTATTAACGGGGGGTGTACATCCTTTACAAGGATGAGAATGATAATTCCATTGTATAATAGAAAATAACAATGTATAAACCACTGACAGTTGTACGAAAAACCACATTGAGCTGGAGAAGAAATCTGTTCATCTGCAATACAGTTAAATTATTGGTGAATTATTTGTTTGTACATATCCACCCGATTCGTGGTGGATGCGCCCAGCCTGAGGAGAAACTCAACCTTTCAATTGCATTTGCTTTAGATAATAAAAAAAAAGATTCAATAAAATGTGCAATATGCCATTCCAAATATGAACCATGATAATCACAATGACAATATCTTTGATGATGACCAACACAAAACCTGTAGCGATTCAAACACATCACACTCAGTTTCTTTACAGAAATGGCTTCAGGACTTGGAATACCAGAAAGCATTTTACCTTTCAGAATCTCCAGTAGAAAATGACCTGGCTCCATTTAACGCGTACCAAGCTGTGGATTAGTAACTTTCCATCGTTAGACAATGACAACGACAGAGTTGGGCTACTGCCTCTATAGCTTTCATAGCGCTGTCAAAACCACAGATTCCAGCAATAAGTGTCCAGAAAAATGAATACAGAAAACTGCTGTTGTGTTCACTCCCAGGATCCCCCCCGTCTCTCTCTCTCTCATTGAGTCACATACCAAACTCCAGAATCCGCCTGAAGCAGCCCTGATCTCTGTTAGATCAGATCAGAACCACTTGGGCCTGCTTCATACACCAAGGGTAGCGATGACATGTCTGTCCGGAGTTAACTTTTCCTTCATAGTGCTCATTCTCTCTGTCCAGGTTGATTGTTGTAACTCAGTGCATCCAAGAGGGGGGGAAGTGCTGCGTCGCAATAGGGCTGTTGCGTGATGACGTCACAGCTCGGCAGGGGCAGACATTATGGTGGTATAGTCTCAGTCAGACGAACAGGCAGAGAGCGATATTTGGATAACATTATCTTTTTAAAAGTATTGATTCATCCATGGTAACATGTCATCAATCTCCAACAGATGGCAGCCTAACTACGTCCATTGTATTTGCCCCTCCATAATTCACGTGAAGTGGTAAGGTATATTTCACCGTACTTGATACCACCAAAATGTCTGCCGCCACCACGTGCATTAGGCGCCTTCGGCAACACTCGAAAAATGTTGTTAGTCAAACAAAAGGCACAGGGAAATGGGTCTACACAACGGTGGATTGTCCCACCATTGTGATTTTGAAATGGCAGGAATCAGACGGTGACCAGCATTTCCAACATTTTCAGATGTTGTCTGCAACTTTTGTTAAACAATTCACTAGTCTTCTGCCTCACGAATGGGAAAGATTCTGCTTCCATACTGCCCCCCCCCCAAATCTCTGGTGGTAACAGGTGCTATGGAAAGCGAATGTTGTTATGGCGGAAAGCTAGTGATGTAAGACGGATGAAATCACCTCCGGAACCGAAAACCGTCCGTATACATACCGGTAGATCCCGGAGAGTGCTTCGGATGCCGCAACTTGGATGGGGCAAGGGGTTAATGTGTTGAACTTGTTGAAGGCTGATCAATATCACGACAGCAGTACCACAACACAGCCTTTTTTTTGGATATAACAAACACGCTCGATCACAACACAGGTGCGCTCACAAAATAAGGGTTTCCTTTGTATGTATATTAGATAGATATATATTTTTTAAATACCCGTTTTCGCTGGCCTGTTCTAGGGTATGCGTGTAGTTAGTCATCTGGTGATCCTTTGACAGCCTTAGCTTATTATCAGGAACATGTTTATTTTGTTTTCAGTCTATGGTAGAATGATCAGAGAGTGAATGAGAGAGTGCATGACTGAGAACGCATGAGTGTGTGTGTAGTCTGAAGTAATAATGGGTCCTGTGTAGAGGAGGTGATGTATGCTAGAGACGAGTATTGGCAAGAACCTTATGATATGATGTATTGTGACTGCGCTGTATCGTGACACAAAAATCAAATGACATCACGCTCTCTTTTTGCGTGCGCGTGGGCGCACGCAAAAAGAGAGCGTGATGTCATTTGATTTTTTTTGTAGCGCCGATCAAACAGCTATCGTGAATTGGCACATATTGTGATACTTCAAAACTTCCAATATTTTCCCACCTTGGGTGTGGGATGTCCTACACGTGTGTGTGTGTGTGTGGGGGGGGTCTAGGTCTAGAGACTCCTAGTAATGAGAAGATAGGCTGCAACTATTATTCTGAGCATCGATTAATCTGCCTTTTTTAACTGGCGATTAATCGTCTAATTTTTCCTTTAAAAATCAGAACAATTACTAACCTAAAACGTTAATAAAAGTTTGCAATATCAATATTGCAATTTTTTTTGCAGTTCCGCCATCTCCGCGTTTTTCTAACATTTCCATTTTTTTCAGTATCGGCATGGAAGAGCCTGCTCTTCCAAACTAACTTGTGTTTTCACCCATGTGCCGTTGTGGGCCTTACCAGTATTCAGTATCCAAGAGAATGGGTGGGGCCATGACACTGGGAATGCCAACTACAACATACATTTAATACGTTTGAGCGGAGAATGTGGAAAAAAAGTAAACGATTAATCGCTGCTGATTAAACGATTATCAAATAAGTCGACGATTATTTCAATAAATCGATTATCATCGAATAATGTGTTGCAGCTCTAAATAGGTCTGATGTGGTGCTGACCCTGTCAGGAGAGGATCGTATGCAGTGTAGAGCTCCAGTGAGTGAATACATGAACATGGTACGAGTCCTATGTGGTCTGTAGGCCCTACGTAGGGTTAGATGATTCCCGAGGTTGCAAGTCTGCCACCTGCAGGGCTGGTGGTGCGCGACCACTCCACTGTGTCAGCTGTCCGTTGTGGAAGAGCAGGTTGATGGCGGGCAGAGGGACCCCGGCCTCGGGGGCGGGCTGGCTAAGAGGACCGGATACCCCGCTGTCTGGATCGGCTGACTGGCTGCTGTCCTGTCAGACGGAAGAAACGGAAAGCTTGAGCTCGGTGAAGTCATCTAGCCTGGCAAGCCAGAACCAACGAATCGTCCACACATCGCACGCGAATAGACTGTCTGGTCGTTCTGGACCAACCAGGCAGACTAATCAGATAGTCGCCCAAATTCGGGCTGTCCAATCAGAGCCCCCGTTAAAGCCTTGTTTGATGCGAGATGTGGGCCGTCATGCCACTTGTCAGGCCTACTGTGCTGTGATTTGATAGCTACTTTTGATTGACACTTTTTTGCCCCTTTTTTCTAGCCTGCTTCATCCAGCCCAAATGGTCGTTCTAAACGCGTTCGATGCATGGGCGATTCATTTGTTCTGCCTTCTTGGGCTATATTTTTACATATTTTATAAAACCATATTTATATGAAACAATATTTCGTCACACATTTAATAATAAATTGATAGAAAGAAGAAAAAAAATAGATATACATGATCTTAAGTTTCAATATTTTTTTTTTTTACAAAATAAAAAATCTTCTAAAACGTTATGAAAATATTTTAGTTGCAACAAATGAGTGGGCTATTATATGCAAAAAGTTGTGACACATTTCCACATTATTTCAATTAATACTTTAAAATGGTTTGGTTATCGACCTGTCTCCAACATTGAAAATATTCTGTTATATGGACTCACAGCGGGTAAAAACTTTACTTGAACTGGCCACAAAAAAAACCTAGGTTGATTTGTACCTTCATGTGTGTTTCCAGTGATTTAATAACATATTTCACCTAGCGATATGCATCCACATACTATTACAACACACACACACACACACACAGGGTGGTACAAACAATATGGAACATTCCTCAACAAATCCTCCACTAAGGAACAGGCCGATTACCGCTTAAATACAATGAGAAGTGCTATACTATGAAAGCATTAGGGTAATCACAGCTCTCCCTTGGCGCGCCCCCTAGAGAGTGCATACAGCTTTAATGTAGCATGGCAGAGACTGGACCAGGTCATTGGGGTCATTAAATCTCTACTGTTCTTTGTGGTGCAACAAACTCTGTCCACCATAACAAGGAAAAGTACATTTATGTCCTCAAAAACATAGGATGAAACTTCTTGCATATGTAGTTGAGAAAACCATACCTATCAAACAGTTACACAATGGTAGTTAAAGCTTTTATAAGCCTAAATGAATAATTATTTACATACAACATCAATACGTTTCCTTTGATTATTAAAGTTGCAAAACATTTGTAATATTTTTATTATTTTGAGATGTTTTAATTGTAACATTCAGAAAAATAGAAACAGATCCAGTATCAGTTATTAATGCAGAGAGATGCCACAACCTAGTGAGTCAAGTCAAATGAGCAGTCACTATGAGTCAAATAACAACAGAATATGGTTGTACACCCATTGTGTTACCACAATATCCTTGACTTGTTTTATTAGCTGGAAATTGGAACACAGGCGGTTTATCTATCGTTACATTGTTTTGGATGGCATATGGCAAATTCAACAATGAATGTCTGTGTCTTCACAATCACACTTCTGACACCATTGTTGTAGCAACAATGGATAAGGTGTCTCTATAGAGGAAATTAGGGGTGAACCAATCACATTTTTTTGATCGCGATCTGATTCCGATCCTTTGATTTTAACGATCAGCCGATCCCGATCTCAGTACCGAGTCCCGATCCCCGATATTGAGTTCCGATACAGAGTTCTGATCCTGCAAAAATTGGTAGTACCCAAACTATTTGGCACAATTGTCAATTCCAATAAAAGTCAAATTAAATAAACATCATTAGGCTCCCCAACTCATTTACCGATCCTGATCGGGACAAAATCATGAGTCCCTATACGAAAGTCTGATCGGCCACCGATCTGGGGATCGGATCGGTGCACCTCTAGAGGAAATGACCGAGAATATGTTTAGAGGATTCATTTATTAATCTTTACTGGACATTAGCCAGGTGGCGGCTAGCTAAGCTAAGAGCTAAAGCAGGAAACATACCGGACACACACACACACATTTCAGGAAGCATCGCTGATAGCCAATCAAGATAACGGAGGCATGATTCTACAAGTTACAGTAACAATGATGTGTCAGTGTACCCTGGCAGAAAAAGCTTGAATATTATTGTGGATTCTAGAAATGCGGATTACCTGGAATGATTGTACAAAGCTCAAGACTTTGAGTGAGAGCTTGCGGCTGGCATGGAGAAGTTCTTCAAGACTGGGAACAAGGGAAGAAAAATAAAACGATGAGGTTTTCTTCTCTCAGAATGCGATACTACATGTGCTGGCTATGTGGCGCGGTCGGGAAGACAAGCGCATCCAGCACATGTAACAGTGCCTGTGTTATATCGTGTTAATAGTGACTTAGTTCACAAGTTCTCCTCCCAAGTTCTCCTCCCATCGCCGACATTTCCGCAAGGTTCCCCTAGCCCCTCATCCCACTTTTGCACCAAGTCTATCAGTAATATGGGGAAAACCGGTGCTTACGAAGAGAAAAAAAATGTGCTATGAAATGTGATACCACAGTTCACAGCTGAGCTGAATATTTTATGCGTGTATTTGCATTGTATTTTGTTAAACATATTTTAATGAATTCTTTCAATGTCAAGATCCTCAACAGAGGCCCTACTGAAAAAAAAAACATGTTTAGTCATATGTTTAGAATGGAAAACAAATTTTACACTTCCTAGAATGTAGAAATCCTTCTGTTTGTATAGTAAGCCGTTATGTTTCAACGGAATTTATAATATGAGAATCATGAAAACAAAAATCTTTTAAAACATTTATGTTGTTTAACCATTTAATGTTTTGTAGTTTTAGATCTTCAATCAAGGCAAAATTTGCAGGATCCAATAGAAAAGTTTGGCCGTTAATCAACCCATTCCATTTATTCATATTTGACGAACTTAACAGTGAATGCAGCCATCCCATTGGACCAGAAGAACATGTGACCACACCAAGTGAGTAACTTTAAGTCGTATTTTTAAAATGTCAGCCCCCTGTTTTTAGCACGTAAACTCGTCTATAGACCAGTGAGGGGGGAGTAGGCAGCATCGGCCAGCGATAACTGGCAATAATGGCACCGATTAAACTTGTGAGTCATTAGTTAGTTTTTCAGTCAAATATTAATCAACTAATTGTTGCACCCGCTTGAACACGCTCCAGGCGTTAAGTCAACACCTCTAAGGAAAGAGAAAATTTAAGTGGGTGAGAAAAAGCTGCGTTAAAAAAATACAAAAATAGCTTCTTTGTGTGCTCACCTCTCCTTTCCGCAGAGCTTGTGCGATGCAATCTTCTGACACACTCGGCGGTTGAGTTCAGAGCTGAACAGAGGCATCCCGAAGCACAGTTCTAGAGGAACCCACTCGTCTTCTGTAGAGGGAGCTATTGGACACGGCAACCACAATATCAATAGCCTGCCAGCAAACCAGAACAGAGGAATCGTCCACGCATCACACGCGACTAGTATGATCATTTGGTCATATATTAATCTCTATAACAAGGCCTGCCTTAACGGGGTGTTGATTAGACCACCCGAAGTTGGTCGACAATCTGATTTGTCTTTCTGGTTGGTCCAGACCAAATAGACCGCCTGGTCGCGTGGGATGCCTGGACGTTTTGTTGGTTCTAGCTTGCAAGGCTAGATAATCAACACAGCAACAGTATGAGTGCATGCACCCAGCAAATTACAATGCAATAAATTGACAAAAATGAAAATAAAACAAACATAGATAAAATATCCATTACCCTAGCATCAATCAAAATACTATGGTAGTAGTGAGCAGACTGGGGCACAGCATGCGGCGGTTAGTAAATAACCTGTTTTTGGATTATCAAGGGAAAAATGGAT
>OMKY01201416.1:19999-33222 GCA_900302395.1 Bregmaceros cantori
GGGTGTGTGTGTGTTAGGGATGTCAATCTCTCCCCAAATTGAGATTCAAAATTTGAATGTTGTTAGATTTAAAAATTGACTCAAATTCGACTTTTACTGTATTTTTATGATTTAAATTCAATGCAGGAAGGCTGCCCTGCTCGCGTGCACATCGCACCCAACGTGAGTGTGCCCTCGACTAGGTTGACGATTCTAAAGAGAGTGAAAAAAAGGTTGAACTTCGTTGAGTTCTCGAAGTTCAAACTGAAAAATGTTGGTGTATCGCAAATTCGCAATATAGCGGCATGTCCATACCTGGATGAGTACCGCAGAGTGTGTCAGAGCATCATTGAGCATAGTCAACACGTTGGAAGTAGGTACCACTCCAGGATCATGACCCCAGGAAGTGATGAGTAGTCTGTCATAAACCTAAACAACGGACATTAGACAATTTATTTCATCTTCAAATGTTTTGTTGTGAAATTGTATCAAGTATACAAAACAGTTGTTTTCGGCTGAATCAAAGCACTAAAAGGTTTGATTTCTGACTGATGGTCAAATAAATAAGTTTGGTTCACTTGTAGGACCTTGTAAATTAATTTAGCCTCATTCACAAGTTGTTGCCTCGTCCATTTAAAAAAAACGCACAGTGAGCATCCACTCAGCAATCCGATTCAAGCTAACTTGTTCATTTATAAACAGTCTATGTTCATACATCAAAACACATCGCTTTTCTCTGCCTCCATCAGCTTGTTAGTAGTCCTCCATTCAGCTTTAGATGTTCAAATGAGACTGGCCCCCTGTGCAGATTGAAATCTTTGGATCTGCTTGAAAATGACCAATCAAACGGAATGAGATATGACCATGTACAACACTTTCCATGCCCTGTTGTATCATGTTGAGTGGCGGTCTCCGTTTGCTACTATTATGTTACTATGTTTCAACAATTTCTTGAAATTTGTATGGCCTCAAGGGAATGGTCCACCAAGTCTTGGAATGGTCCACCAAGTACTTGTACTTACTTACTTTCCTTGTTGTATATTTCAGAGCCTCCGTCGACACTTCATCCACATTTATTCAAGATTTTGTGAGAAATCAGCAGTTTTTAGTGATACCCACCCCTGTTCTAGAGGCTATAACCGAAGAGAAACAGGTAGAAACAAACATTTTTTATGATAAAGTTTCCTTTGCCATGTGTTTTCGTTGACAAGAATACAGTACCTCATTTTCTATGGGTCTTGAATAAACGCCGGCACTTGGAAGTGGCGAACTTCAAAAAGGCTGGCACTGGATGAGTTAATAATATTAAGCTAACGGTACTTGTATGATTAAATGAGTCCATATCCTTACTATGATGCTATGGTACACTACCTGGAAGATGTCTGGCAGTTTGCGTAGCCTGGAACCCTTGGACAACAGTAGAGAGGGTGGACCCTGACCAGTCACATGGTAGACATACAGCTTGAACCAGATGGAGCTGACCTCTGGGATGGCTGGACCAATATGCTAGACACAGACACACATAGACACACCGAGGCAGAGACAGGCACACACAGATACACATAAACACACAGAGTCAACTCATCGTGTTTCACCATCTTCACTTGTAGCCAGGGCTTTGAACCCACATTTTTTCAGAAACGGAATTATACGTTTCCAGTAATGAGTTTCACCAATAAATTTACTTTCCTGAACCGCTTAGAACAAAAAAAATGTGTCAGCTGTTTAATGCTATTTAATATATAGGAGGGGTGAACCCACAACAACTCACTACAGAGACCCGCTGCTGCCCGCTAGTAGTGCTCCACAGCCAACGTCTCGTTGCGTGTCGGGGCGAACCCACAACCACACGCTACAGAGACTCGCTGCTGCCCGCTGGTAGCGCTCTACAGCTGACGTCTCGTGGCAGGGTGAATCCACAATAACACGTTGAGTCCCGCGACGATTCATACGTCACTGCTGCATCGTAGATTATATCAATACACTCGTTTTTTTTACATTTTTGAAGTTAGCCCAAGTGCACTCTTTTGAGGAACGAAATAAAACCGGTATTAACCGGTTACCACTATTTTTAAATAAGTGTACCTGTTCCAGAACATAAAATATAGTTTCCAGTTTAACTTCTGTTCCCTGGAAAATACAAAAAGTTCCCGGTTTTCGTTCGTTGAACTGGATCACAGCCCCATTTGTAGCAGAATGTGCACCAATGTCCTAATCATTTGCAGTGGTTGTTGCGCCATTGTGTGGGTTGTCTCCCTTGTTGTGATTGTGATGATCGCCATTATTGGCATGAGTGAGTCTACTGGGTATTTGATTTCTATGTGATCTGTGAGATTCAAATTTGTCATCGATCGCATTATGTGGTTTTGAAATGTTTTAATTGTGTTGCTGAGTTGTCTTGCTGCCCAAGTTATGCATTAAAGGAAGTATAAAAACTATTGGAAATAAGTACTGTAGAAATTGGTCTAGCGGAATTTGTTTTGATGTGAGGAGTTGTTCGTTTTCTCAACAGTCAACTAAGCTACTATAGAGCTGAATTATGATAGAAAACCAAGTCCGACTGCAAATTCCACATAAGGTAATATCTTAAAAACAGAACAAGCACGTTTCGATTTCAAATCAATCATTACCTGGGGTGTGCAGCTGCTGATGGGTCTGATCTCATTGCTGAGCGGGGCCATGGACACCAGCAGTTTGTAGTTTTTGTTGAGCACTCGGCTGCAGGTGGCTTGGTCGAGGCCGAGCAGGCTCTCGCAGCGCAGCATGTCCAGAGGGAACCCTGGCCCAGAGAGTGGGGTATAGGTTGTTTTTAGCCACACGGAAAGGGGAACACTCTACCAGGAGTCTATTAAGATACAATTACAGCAAAACTTCAAGCTGCACAGCCACAGTGTTAACTTTTCAGTTACAGAGTTCTACTTTCTTTTCTGTTTCCGGCATCGGCGCCGTTTTACATCTTCATTGGATAGGATTAGTTGGAAACTGGGTTGAAGATATCGGGGGTAGATATTGTAGACAAGTCGACAAGGGGAGAAGAACTTGCCGCCTGCGGTAAACACAGCACCATTGACATGAATGGGGGCGCGTTAGGTTTTTACACAATTTGCTCTGATGTTTAAAAGTCCACCAAACTGGCGGAACGGTCTTAGCAAACTAAAACGCGTATTTTGTGTGACACGTTTAGTTCATGTGATATTGCCATAGATGCTCGGATTTCAGAAGCTTTGTGTAGTTGCAGAATAAAAGAGTAATCACAGTAAGAAATGGAAACTTTAAGAGCGTGGAACATTCTTACCTATGTTGGGGATGTCTGGGCCCTGGTCCTGGGTGAGTTCCTTGTTGTAACGCAGGAACAGGATAGTGTTTTTGAGGGTGAGCGCATGGTCAAAGTAACGCTGGGCCTCACCCTCCGCCGTGCTCTCCACCTGATGCAAACACAGGCATGGCTTGAAGACAGTGGCTGTGTCCAAATTCACTCCTTATTCCCTATATAGATCACTATATGGGGAACACGTCACAGACTGTCTGGAGCCACAAAAAATGAAAGGCCTTATATAAGCCTTATAAGGCAACATATGCTGTATGTGTCTATATACATTTTGGTGGTGTATGTATCTATTAGTGGTGGCCATATTTTATATACATTTTTTAATCTAAATTAATCTAGATTAATTTTGAAATTAAAAAATGATCGTTCATTAATTCAAGATCAAAAAGTGAATACTTTTCATGTGCCAAATTTAGATTTGTTTTTATCTGTTTATAAAGTAACAAGAATTATATATTAATTATAAAGTAACAAGAATTCTTCCTGTGAAATTAAAATGATCTGCACGTGCATAAAGCAAGTAATCTCTAGCTCTCTTAAATGACATTTTGAAAAGGAGTGAGAGTTCCACATACGTCCTACAGAAAAGATGTTAAAGACACTTACTGCCAAACACATCAAAAGACATTTTAAAAATGTAAAACAAATGTAATCTATTTTGTTTCTAGAAAATGGAGATCTTCACATTATAGGCCGTTGAGTTAAGAATTTCAGATTTCATTTGTGGAGAATGCTACTGTGTTGACAAAATACCGAAATCGATGCCTCCCTACTCACCTTCTCCAGCTCTGCTAGGAAACTGTCCAACGTCTCGTCAGAAAGTTTTCCTACCTCGAACATAGTGACTGCATGACTCTTGAGGTTCTGCGGAGGCATATAACATGATGAAACAGATAGTTTATTCATCACTGAAAGGGAAATTACACAGACCAACTCTTGCTGTAGCAATCAAATTGAGTGTTCTCGGGGCTGGCTCTCTGTCAGTTAAGACCGCATCATTGAGCCCGACAAGTCGCTGTTCCCTGTGTTGGCTGCATGGAGCGATCGGGGGACAATCTTTTCAATTTCGTTGTTGTGGTTGTTTTAACTGTGACAATGACAATAAATATTATATTATTCTATTATACAGTCCGGTGCCTATGGCTTAGTCTCACAGCACACGCAGCTGTCGTGAGTTCGATTCCCGCCTCTGTCAATATAGCAGCCAAATGAATTGTTTAAAAAATGTGAGTGTTATACTGATATAAAGACAACTATGGGTTATGCAATGGATTACATTCCATTACTACTTTTAGATTAGTTTTATATACACCTCTAACACAATCAACTGAGCAATTTCATTTGCTCAATTGATTGTATTAGGGTTCACCTTTGGTCATAAAATCAATCTGGGTCGGTCATTAGTGTGTATCTAACCGGCGAGAGGTTCCCCATCATGAGGAAGGCGGTGAGGGTGGAGTCGAACAGGAAGGCGATCCTCTTGGTGGGCCCAGCAGGAATACTCAGGCTGCTCACGCTGGCGTTGTCGCCTGACATGATGACACAGGAGGGATAATAATAATAATAATGATACATTTTATTTATACCGCACCTTACATCCCCAAAGATCTCAAGGTGCTACAATTGTGACACGAACAAAGCAAACAGAGTGAAAACTGACAGTGTAACACAACCAGGGCTTGAAAACGAAATTATTTTTAAAACGTTCCGTTCTGAACGGTTCAGGCAGGTCTATATTTAACGTTTTCATTCTCGGAACTGTTCCGCCACCAAATAATTGGTCCTGAACCGGTTCGGAACACAAACATTTTGTTCGTTCTTTAGTTCCTTATATTGTGCCATGTTAAGTTTAGATGTAGTTTTTATACAAAATATATTTGGTGGACTTTCAAACTCCGAAGCAACTGTATTAACGCCATTACATTTGCTTCCTCGTCTGTCAACAAGATGGAGCCCTAGATGAATGGGGCTTGACGACTGACAGTGAAAGTGGACAGAAATAGTCTCCCAGACATAGGATATGTTAAAATATATAGAGAACAGAAGAAAAAAACGTTTTTAACCGGTTTTGTGGATTTCATAATGTTCTGTTTCTGTTCCGGAACAGTTGAAGAAATCTTTTTTCGTTTCCGCTCCTTGAAAAATTCTGGAAAATACTGTTCGTTTTCAGTTTCCGTTTTCGTTCATGGAACCGGTTCGGAGCCCTGAACAAAACGCTAAAACACTTTATTCAGGATCAGCTGGAAAGGGTTGAAGAAGGTGGAGGAGACAAGCGGCAAAGCTGCCGATGAGAGGAAGCAAACCCACGACTCTCCTGCTATGACCCATTATGGCATATGTGTGCTTTGTAGTTCACCGTTTTTTGTAATCTTTTAAAGAAATTTGTTTATTCTTTATTTAAGAGATAGTGATAGGATTAAATCGGAAACTTTGTCGGAACTGTGTCGGGGGAGACATTTCTGAAATGCGGGAGGGGAACCTGCGGCGCTGCTCGAACTATGGTCTGGGTGGCGCACTCTATAACTACTCTGCCACCACGAGTGGTTATAGAATGGAACGATCAATCTATTAATCGCCAGTAAAAATGGCTGATTTAATCATGATCAAAAAACATAATTAGCTCCAGCCATAATCATATCTATACCCAATATTCATACATCATGAGTAGGCCCAACCCAACTCGTGATGCTGAATAATTTGCTGCAAGCATTAGTTGAACTTTCCATTTTAAAATTCCATGGTGGTAGGAGGCAGACAAGAGCCCAAGGCACTCGTCGGGGGAGCTGAAGACTGGGGGTTCGGGCCGCGGTGAAGGCAATGGTGTAATGATTGGAAGAGACAAGGCGTTTTCCTAATGAATTCACGGCAGCTGTCAACCTTGGCAGCGATCAGAAGACGGCACATTTAGACGTGCGTCGGTGAGTGGTGCCGTGCCACTGTTGAAAACGCTGTTGCAGCGCTGGAGATTTGCAGGCAAAAACTGCAGCGGGACCAATTAGCGTCACAACACTTTGGTTTGTCATTCAACGGCTCTCATGTTTCCGAGAGCAATTTACATACAAATGGGAAACATTGCAAGACCATGCAATGTCATGCTTGCAGCCTGTCAAGTATGCATTTATCAAGGCACCTTTATTATGGAAATTGCGTTTCTTGAGTTGCGCGTCTTTTTTAATGTATATTTTGCGGCCCATTCTGATCATTTTCAGTATTATTCAGGATTAGTTGGAAAGGGGTGAAGAAGGGTGAGGAGACATTCATGACTCTACGCGCCATTATGGCATATATGTGCTTTGTAGTGCACCGTTGTAACAAACTGAGCTACTATAGCGCACTTGAAAAACACGTTTGTATGGCAGGCGAATAATGCCGCGGAAGAGATTACATGTACAACAAACATGTGAATCCCGTGTGTCAGTACGTAATGTGGCGCTGTTCACCTGCCATAGCCACAATACCACAATTTTATTAATACGTCATTGTTTTGTATTGTATAGTCACTACTCCACATCTTCCCTCCTTTCACTGGCAAGGGAAAGGCACTTGCTGCTGCGAGCCACCGCTTCCGCTTACGAGCTGGATAGACCTGGGAAACTTCACTTTTGCCGCTTGTGCAGTTTCGCTACTGCCGGTCAACACACGCCACTTTAAAATTGAAATGCAACGTGGTACAGGCTTCCAAAACAAATGTTTTCGCCCAGTTAGTTTCTGGTCTGTACACACAATTAGTCTGAAAAGAGCCTAATTATCAGTGGGCACACATCTGTTTTGATAGTCGGTGAATTGCAGTTTCTTGGTGAACTCATTGGGGAATTCAGTCTTCAAATTGTCAATGGAGTGACCTCTGGAATTTAGGCATGAGCGGCGCCTACTACAACAATTCATTTCAATTGAAGATGTGTTTGTTGTGAACAGATGTGTGTGTCTGTGTGTTGGTATGTGCAATGTGCACCTTGATCCTCCAGACTAGTGGTGTCGGTGTCTGTAGCAGAGGAACCCCCCTCCATCACGGGGCTGCTCTGCTCCCAGGACAGCAGCATCTTCTGTGGGTCCAGGGTGCTCCTGAAGCAGATCGCACACTCAATGTCTACACAATATTTGGTGGACCTTTAAACAGCAGAACAAACCTCTTGCCTTGGAAATGATTGGGTTGGAAACTGGTTTAGGCCTTTGTTGTATAACTCAAACTTTACTTACTTATATAGTAAGCAGAGCAACACAAAGTGCTTTACAAGCAAAATTAATCATAGTCAAAAGCCAAGTCAAAGAACTGTGTCTTGAGCTTCTTGTTAAAAACATCAACCATCTCCGAGGTCCTGAGGGCCTTTGGCAGACAGTTCCAAAGTCGAGGGCCATAGGAGCTGAAGGCCTTCGCCATGTGTTCTGGATTTAACTCATGGTATGATTAGGAGACTAGTGCCTGAGGACCTCAAGGTCCGCGGTGGCTGATATGGTAGAACCTGATCAGTCAAGTATGAATGGGGGAAATTGCTCATATACACACACACGACGTACTTCAGTCGGTTGACAGAGGGAGCAGTCTTCCAAGTGGGATGCAGCTGGTCAGAGTTGAATATGTGCCCCTTCTTTATGGCAAAACCCAGCCGGCAATACATGGACACTGCATTCTGTTGGCCAGATTGGAGGGCATTGGAAAAATACATTACAACGAAATTGGTGATATTTATTGAACAAAAACATTTTTTTTAAAAGAATGCAACCCACCTTTACCAAGCCCAGGTCAATTTCCAGCACTGTGGCAAGCTGGAAAAGAAAGTGTGAGAAAGAGAGATGAGGGCAAAAAGAAAGTGTGTGACATGATCACTGTTTACATAGACAAACGTTAGTGTACTTGAATGCGACGTCAAGTTAAAATATGGAATCGTTCTTCTGTGCGATCAATCTTGCACTTTAGAAAATCAACATCGGAATTTCCTCTTCCTTGCTTGTCAAATACAGTCTGCCTACAATGCCCATTTTACAATAAAGTAAGATAGAATAGATGTTTATTTGTAATATAAAGCCGTTGTCTTAGTAAATTGGACAAAATAGTTGGTGGACTGACGTGGGCGAAGGCCAAATTTATTATTTGGAAAAGTATCCAATATGTATTCGGCAAAACGTGACTTGTTGGGAAAACATACGATTAATATCTCACATTTTCAGCAACAGGACCCTTAATCATGAGTGCAAAATGCACTTAATTGGGTACTGAAAGTGCTAACATTGTTCGGGCACAGATGGTTTTAGCATCGCAGTATGGCAACAATTTGATTTAGTTGGTTTGTTATAACAACTTTAGTTGGTGGAAAACCTTGACTGCAAAGATTCAATAATGCATTAATAATGCAATAATGCGAGTGGGCTTTACTTCGTGTTTTTTTTTTCTCTTCCATAAAAAATAAATAAATAAAAAGCGATTTCAGGGACAAAAATGTGCATATTTCTAGACAAAAAAAATTGTGCAGCTGAATTGGAAGACAATGAAATCCCGGGGGAGCCAACATCATCCATAGCCGATGAGACAATAGCTGACAATTTATGGAAAGCGAAGAGGGACTACAGCACGCTTCCCTCATTCACATCATTGAAAAGGCCAGGAAATTCCAGAGAGACGCTCATCATTGTCTTCATCAACTTCAAAGCTGCCTTTTGATGCGGCGGGCATGGACCACCTTGACATGAGTTGCCCATATTAGTATGTATCAAATTCACCACCCCTTGTGAATGGGGGAGATTGTAAGGCTACAGCCATCAAATATTTCAGTATTCGAATATTCCACTCAATTAGATAAGTGAACATTTGAAGACATTAAAATTAGTTAAAATTTTTCTGCGTCAGTGCCATTTTTCATCTTCATTGGATAGGGTTGGTTGGAAAACTGGGGTGAACAAATCGCAGACAAGCGAGGGGAGGAGAACCCGTGGCACTGCGGGCATTTTGGTGACACAGCGTCATCAAAATGAATGGGGGTTAGGGTTAGACGGGGTTGTCCATGACCACTTCGCCAACGACACCCCCGAAATTACGCACTCTTTGTTGTGTCTAAAACTCCCAGTCTTCCATACAGTCATGGTGTGTTCCAATTCACGCACTTCTCAGAAGTTTATAGTGCCGTACCGCTGTTTCAAGTAGCAAAATGAAACAACAATTAGTTAAGATATTGGAGTACCTTAATTAATGTTTTTACTTAAATTTGTTATTTTAAATTTTTTTGTCCCCTGCATGGACAGTTTAAGACGTCCTGCGGTAGCATTAGGGGTCGGTGGGAAGGCATTTGTGGAAGGTGTCGGGAGCCGAGCAGCTGGGAGCATTTTGAGTCTCAAAGTGTTTGTCACTGTGACCTGCGTCTTGTACACACATTGTTGTGTGGGTTTCTCTGGAGACATTGCATTGTTGATTTCATTGTAGCCATGTGGCTGTCCGGGTTCAAAGGCTCTTATAACTTTATGTATCTCCATTGCCAAACATTTTCCATATGAAAAATAAAATCATAAGACATATACATTACTTCTTCGGAGTGGTTAAAGTGCTGCCCATTAGCTCAGTCGGTTAGGCAGAGCGCTGGAAAGCACGCATATGCCTCAATGGCGTGAGTCGGTGGTTTGAATCTCGCCACCGACGTATTTCTCGCTTGTCTGTTCCCCATCTTTACCAGTTTCTGCTAAACCTAATAAATAAAGCTTGGAAAAAACAGCCTGAATGGGCTGAAAAAAAAAACGTAAAAAAAAAAAAAAAGACGCTGCACCATCGCACCACAGTGCATTGTAATGTTGCTATGGTCTTAATCACAATGTACGTGGTGTCTCGTTCTGTCGAGTTCTCCTCCCCTCGTCGGCAGTTCTTATCGCAACGTCTTCCCTCGATCTCTTATGTCCCATTTCCGATTAATACGGTCTTATAAAGATGAACATTTTAACATTTTTAAAAAATGCCAGAAAAAAAAAACACACACACACACTGAAAGTTAAATATCGACTTAAGGTGAAGAGAAAAAAAGGACCAACCTCGGATACATTGGTCTGCTCGTCAATGGACACAAATATTTTGTACAGAAGCGTCTCAAAGTAGTCGCCTTGCACGCGGTTCATCACAAAGCCTTCCAGCGGGGGCACTGCAGAGGATGCAGATAGAGTAACATGCAAGTTGAGAATCATTAAACTGTCTTTGCAAAATTGCGTGCGCCCTATACAATGCACTAGGGAATAGGGAGCGATTTTGGACATAGCCAAAGTTATAAGCTGTTCTGTGGGTTTTGCAGGTTTTAATACATTGTGCGGCTAACAATTGTTCCAAATTTTAAAAACTGAACAGATTAATCAATGAATCATCGTGTAAAAATAGAAGATCATTGAGTTGCAAAAAAATGAATCATTGCATGATAAAATTATGTCTCAAATGTATCAGCCAAACACACAAAGAAACGTACAGATGCACACAGACACACCTGAGATGCAGCTGTCATCAGATATAGGAACATCCAGATATATGAAGCCACGGTTGTATAAGCCTAGAAGAGTGGGAGAGGGAAGGACACAACACGTAAGCCTCAGTGTTCACATTAAGCAATGGAGTAATTATACTTTTACATATAATTAGAGGTGATTATAGGGAAATATCGCTCTCTGCCTGTTCATCTGACCACAATGATACCACCATAATGTCTGCTGCCGCCAAGCTGTGGTGACATCACCTTGCAACAGCCCTATTCGCCCAAAGAACAATCAGTTAAAATTTGGAGATTTTTCAGATCCACGATTTTTTTAAGGATTCTACATGCAACCTTTTTTACTATATTTATTATAAAGCAATGGATTGGTCACTTTTTAAAATGCTTTTTTCCAGCCCATTCAGGCCGTTTTTTTTTTTTGAAGCTTTATTAGCGTTAGCGGAAACATGCGGGAAATACGTCGATTTGAACCTCCGACTCACCGCGCCATTAAGGCATATGCGTACTTTCCAGCGCTCTGCCTAACCAACTGAGCTACTGGGCAGCAGAGATTGGTCACTTTTACGTGGCATAATTTTAGCATAGTTGGCGGAGGTTTGCGCTCTCTGCATGCTTCAGGTTTTATTATATTTTTACAGTACAATGAAAGGCTAAAAAGACATGAGCTAAAAGGCAATGTGGCTTTTTTCTTTCTTTTTGAGAAGATGCAGAGAAGCCAGCATGCTCAAGTGACACTTAGAAATAGTGAAGGGAAACATATACTCACTCAAGACCACATTATATTCCATAGAGCCCGCCAGCTGTGGACCGCTGTCTATCATCTTATCAATGGCCTTCTTCTCAGCCGGGGAACAGATCTGAAAATCACAAGATAATAGCCATTTTAATGTGCCAGTGTGTCACTGAATGCATTACAAGAAAATGTGTCTTCTGTGCGATGTGCCCGTGTAATTGACTGGAAGGGGATGTTTCCATTTGAAATAAACATGTTTTGTTTTGCTTGTACCATATCAGCCGTCATGGAACCTGGGGTCCAGCGGCACAGGGCTAGTAGTAGTTCCACAAGTTAATTCCAAATCGCATGGAGAGGCTGCATTTAGCTTCTATGGCCCTTGACTATGGAATGGTCTCCCGCAGGCCCTGAGGGCCGTGGAGAATGTGGAAGTTTTTAAGAAAAAGCTCAAGACACATCTCTTTGATCTGGCTTATAACTAGGATGTTACCGTCATCGGTTCATCAGCCAACTGTATCTGTTTGCGTGTGTGTCTGTGTGCGTGTCCATGGTTGAGTGTGTGCCAGTTTTATTTGGGTTGGGAGGCTGTGGGTAACATTGTCCTATTCAATGTTCTGTTTCTGTATAGCACTTTGTCCTGCTCTGCATGAAAAGTGCTGTATAAATAAATAAATAAAGTTTGAGTTTGATAATCACTGCAAAGTAGAGATACCTAAAATCAATCAATGGAAATATTCAGTGTTGGAAAACAGTGCACCTAATAATGGTCTACTTACGCGGATGTCATCCTCTGTGATGAAGCCTGTTTGCGCCACCCACCAAGGCTCTACAGAGATCTCTACGGGCTTGGCTGGAAGCAGGTCACGTGCCGACTTCCTGCGGAAGAATTTCTGGGACAAAAAAAAAAAATCTCAAATATAGATCTTTGACTTGGCATGAAATTAAATGATTATACGTTTCATAGAATGCATTTAGTTGCTCATTGCATGCAGATGCACATTTTAGAGGGGGGAAATTGCTAAAAAAAAAAAAAAAAAAAAAAAAAGACTTCCGGTGCCTTAACGTTGCGGTGTTCTGATGTATTTTTTAACTTGTCTGATTATGGGAACAGCACACATCTATTGCGTTATTAATAATTGATGGTGGTAACTGCTGTGCTATTCCACACCCAAATGTAACTTTTGTCGCCGTTACCAGGGAATGCAGCCATCCCAATGGTCCAGAAGAACATGTGCCATTCACTAATTTCTGTCTGACTTACCAGTAGGGGTGCAACGGATCACCGTTGATCCGAAATTCGGATCGGAACAGGGGGAACGGATTGGAACACGCCTGAACCGCGATTTAGGCGCGTGCGTGGCCGCACACCGCTCCGCTCCAGTTTAAAACAGTGACTCTCCCTGCCCCATACAGCCCTGTGCAGCAGAAACGTGCGCGAGTGTATGTACGTGTCTGTGTGTGTATACGCGAGTGTGTGTGTGTGTGTGTATACGCACACAAGTGTGTGTGCCCGTGTGTGCCTGCGCGCACGGTCACAGCTGACGATGCAAAAAAACGGCTTGATGTGAACTTGGCTATGGATTCATATTTCCATTTGAAATAAACATGTTTTGGGGGGCGCGATGGCAGAGTGGTTTTAGTGGTTATAAAGCGCGCCCCGTGGACCATAGGTCGAGCAGAGCCCCCCCCAATGGGGAAAATAAAAAGAAACATGTTTTGTATGTTCATCTGT